>PVIJ01012509.1:0-49362 GCA_004024925.1 Scalopus aquaticus
ATAAAAAAAAAAAAAAAAAAATGAACTCCCTCCTCCAATGTAATGCAAATACCTCCTTTGCCTCACCTCCATATCAGTGGTTCCATAGGTATGGCCAGTTGGGACTTAATTCAAAGTCAATCCCTTTTGCACATAGTAAGGCTGTGTTGTATATTAATGAAGTATGCCTGAGAACACAAGCCTCAAGACAAAATTAGATATTTTTTTTCTTTTGTAGTCTAGGATAGGAGAACAATTTAGCCATTTAACCTTAGTTTTATGGAGACTAATAACTTAATAAGTAACTTAATTTGTGCCAAGTTATTAGACCAAGGTTTGTGGACCAAATAAAACACATAGATAAGTTTTTACATCATCTGAACATGTAAACATGCTATTGATATTGAATGTAAAATGAGAGGTTTCATATCAAATTAATTTTTGTAGCTGATAGGAAAACATAAATTTGTAATACTAGCTTTTCTTTAATAGGTTATCAATGAATTGCAGCATCACATTATTTGTTTCCCCCACTTACACTAATTTAAGCCCTTTTCACATCTGGGATGACATTTTATGTAGCCACTGTCACACTTCAACTGGATAATTTCACCATCTTACCTGGCAATTTCCAAATTATTTTTTAATTGTCTGTCTTTCTCTGCATAATATAAAAACTATGGGATAAAGATCTTTGTTGGAGCCCTTCTGAATGAGACAAGCGCCCTTATTAAAGTTGCCCCAGAGAATTCACTCATCCTTCTGTTAGATGAGAGTAGGGGATATGTGTGCAGATCTGCGGAGGCTTCAGAACATGCTGGTAAACTGAACTGACTGCCATCCTCAGGATTGGGGAGAAATCTCTGGATACTCCATCTGTGGATTTTGTCACAGCAGCCTGAAAGATTAAGACACTGTACAATGGAAATGATATCTTGACCAGGGATCCTGATGATAAAATGACAAAGTTTGTGAAAAGTCAGGTCGAAAAAAGTATTGACATGATATTCAAATATTTAGTCTTCCCATCTTTCTTTGTAATAGAATCTTTGGCTTTTAACTCTTCAACCAATGTTTAATCTTTACAGATGAACCAGCTCAATGTAACAGAAGTCTAATTCATAGAAAAGCCTCAATTGACATTTGCAACTTGTTGATCAATATTTAGAACCACTAGAAAATCCCAGAAGCTAAAATGTACAAAAGAGTAAATATTGCTCTTTACATAAAATTACTCAGAATTCGTTGTCTCAAAAATGTTTATATACCTTTGAGAAAATGAAATAAGTTTTGTCCAATATTTCAAATCTTAATAAACTCTAAATAGTTTTGTCATTTGAAAAATAAGAACTTAATATCCAGGATATGTTATGTTCATTAATTTTCTCCATCAATTTATTTAACTCCATACTATTTATTTTTAATGAGCTATGCAATGGTTCACTTCGTGTATGAATTCATCATTAGCCTCTGCTAATGGCATTTTCATCAAAAGATTAGTTTTTAGAAAATCAAATTATGACTTAATTAATACACATTAATAACAACAAACTTAAAGCAAATGTGATTAGGTATGATTTTGGAGCCATTATTTACAAAGCAATACCAGTAATGCTTGCTTTGTATTTAGGAGACCTTTTCTAGAACATTCTACCTTGCATGAAAAAAAAAAAAGTGTGTATTAGTAATCAATTATTTCTTAGTGTGAAAGGGAAATTAACTTAGTCAAGCAGGTTGGTTCCCGATGACTAACTTCCAGTGCTACATTCAGCCAGTCTTTGTGGAGCAGACAATACACCTTATGAATGACAGTATACATGCTTTTTCTGTCCACCATTGTATTTGTCATGTTGAACAGAGTTCCCGCTATAATTATGCTTCAATATTCCGACAAATGAAACCTTTAGAAGTAATGTCACACAACGTCACACAGCAAGGGCCATTGCTGGATCTGCCATCCTTCCGTTATCCCTTTGTCAGGCGATGCTAGGCCTGTATTCTGCTTACCACCTTCTTTACAGACTTGTCATAAAATATACGTCACATTTTTTCTTTGAGGGATGCAAATACCGCTTTCTTCAAAGTGCCCTGCATAGATTCATTGAGATTTTTCCACCCAAGATCTATTTGCCAAAACAATGACTCTGTGTATTTTTGTAAATGTTGTGCAGTTATGTGTCTGCTATTTTCCTGTGCCTTTTGCTCATTATGACATGGACTCATTAGCTTCTGTTTGATGCCCTTGGGATTTAAAAATCTTTACATAGCAATGCATCACTAATTCTTTCTCCACTATATTTGATGTATTAAAATCACAAACACATGCTCCTCATTACAAGTAAAATCAGTGCAATAGTTTATATAGAACAGTTGATCATTAGATTCCCTCTTCCACAAAATACAGAAGTTTTGTTGTTTCTCTGCCTCATAAACTCAGTATTTCTCTATTGGTACTATAAAAAATATACTCCTAGGGAAATAAGTTTTATATCATTTTCATGGTTTTATGTATCTTGTTAAGTTTATACTTAGTTATTTTATATATCCAATAGTAACTGAATTGTTTATATTTTGTGCTTTTTCATTCTATCAGTCTATAATTTGGTGGAAATTATCCATTTTGTTCTAGATTTCTAAACTTGGTATCAAATTCATCTAACATGGCTAAATACATTTCTCATTCATATTTTGTCTAAGTTATTTTATAATTCTATCAATTATCTAATCCTGAGATTATTTATACTTTGTGCCTCATTTTTTTCTATCTTAATTTTAAATTGTATCTCTATTAATTCCCCTTTCCTGTTCTATTAATTTGTTTTTATTCTGTTTTTCACATGATTGTATTCCTTTATTTTTGATTTCCCACCTGAAGGTTGATGTTCAATGCCTATGTCTAGATAACTGTACTTTTCCTTTTAAGATTCTCTTTCATCAGAAATTATAATGGGTTATAGATTTCACATTCCCATAATTAAAATATACTTGCAAACTTGAAAATGAGCTTGTCTAAATTTTATGAAATGATCTAACAGATTTAAAACTTTTATTTAGCTTTCCTATTAGCCAGAACATTACTATGAATAACCTCAACATTAATATTAATTAACACTATTAATATTAATAATTATTGTTATTATAATTTTATTTTATAATTGTAATTATTATTACTTGATATTGATATTGATAACATTATATGAATAATATGGAGAAATTCTATTCCTCCTAACCTATTTTATTTTTATGTTATCAGTTCTTACTGCGGTAACATTGGTTTATGACACTACAGATGATTTAGGAGTACAGTTCACATTCTGTGGAGGTGTGTTACCATACCACACCCACCAACAAAGCACCCGTAACCCTCCACCACAGTGCTTTAGGACCCCTTCCCATTGAGCCCCTACCCCACCTTCCAACTCTGGTAGCCTCAATTCTATACTTTATTTTGGTTTAGAATTATGTGTTCCTTGTTTTGTTTCTCTGTATTCTACACGTGAGTGAGATCATCCATCATTCCCTATTTTAGATTTTAAGATTATATGTCTAGTTCTTAAATGTAATTGTCAATAAGATTTAAACTTATTTCTACTTATATACTCCTTTTTGCTACTATAGATATTTGATTGAAAGTAAGTGCATCAAACATTTCCATTATAATATTTTTTTCGTGTAACCAGCTTTGTTTTTAATAAGGGATTTAATTCATTTTTCATTTGTACAAAAGTGGATAACAATTTTTCTGTCTTGTGTTTATTAGTCATTTCACTTTTCAGTTCATACTTGTTTTATTAAATACTTTGCTGGTTTATGAAGTTGCTATTTATTCATCTTTTCCTTTATTAATCTGATAGCTCAACTTTATTATCCACTGCTTTTCATATTAATTTCCCTTTTGTTGTGTTTGTAATCAAACATGATTTTCTATTAATGAGTGAAAGACAGCTATTTTCTTAATGAGTGAAAGCCAGATATTTTATTACCACCAATGCTGCATTTTACCTGGTCTCCTACTTACACCCAAATAAAACATTTGGAAATGTTTCTGTATTCTATATAATTCTTCTCTTTCAAAAATTAGTATTATCTTAATTCAGAACAATAATTTCTGTAAGAACATCCTTTTTATTTATTTTTTTAAGATTTATTTATTTATACATACAGCTGGGGGTACAGGCCAGAGGT
This sequence comes from Scalopus aquaticus, assembly GCA_004024925.1. NCBI lineage: Eukaryota > Metazoa > Chordata > Mammalia > Eulipotyphla > Talpidae > Scalopus > Scalopus aquaticus. Next base: position 4,165 of record PVIJ01012509.1, read on the forward strand.
GTGGAGTGGCGAGAGGCTTCACCAGAGACAGAGTGGGGAGCAGAACAGGCAGATCAGAAATACACTGCTGAAGAGAGCAGCGGGCGAGGCAGGAGAGGTCTGCCGCACCATGTGGGATTCTCCCGGGCTGGGCGTTGAACTCGCATCGCTACTGCCAACAGCTCCACAGCGCAGCACTTAACCACTGCGCCACCAGGGAGGCCCAGGACATCCTTTTTATAAAGCATCTTTAGTGTTTGAATTATATAACCCTAGACACACTATCATTGAGTATTCTGAGTGTTTTCCCTTCTTCATCTTTCTTTCCTGAGCTTTACCTCCGATTCATTCCTTGTTTACATACATTTGTTTGTGTGTTCCTTAAATGTTTGTGTAGGGGCCTCCCTGGTGGACTAGAGCTAGCACTACCACTGCAAAGGCTGACTTTGATCCCCAGCCAGAAAACTAACCTACGTAGGGCGCAGCAGACCTCTCCTGTTTAGTCCACTGCTCCCCTTAGCAATGCATTTCAGTAGATCTGCCTGTTCTACTTCCCACTCTGCCTCTGGTAAATCCTCTCACACCCCGCACCTCTGGCCTATACATACCCCAGTTCTTCTACACAAAAAATAAAAATCTTTAAAAGATAAATAAATGCTCAATGTATTTATTCATTCTGACAAAGAGTAATATGTTGCTTGAACTTATTATTTTTCTTATTATATAGTATTCAGCATTATATAGTATTCAGCATAATTTCATTTGCAAAGAATTGAGTACAATGTGTAGAACAAAATCACTTATATATGAGTATATTATTAAATATGAGTATTATATATAAAACACTCATAAATACAATTCTGGGTGATGGAATTAGAGATAATGTAATATATTTGCTATTCTCTAATATTTGATTAGTAATGAGCACTTAAAATATTTATAACAAAGAAAGTGCTAATTTTACCAGCATATCATTATATACAATACAGAAAGATATACAGTAAACTCAAGTTTATTCTTAAATTATGTAGTTGGGGATTATTGGTCTCCAGAGTAATAATAATAAACTCCAATAAGGCAAGAAACAGAAAAGTGTGATAAACCTTTACTGTTATAAATACTAACTTTAATATGCGTGGACACATTCGCTTACTTGAAGGCAAAGAAAATTTTAGTTTCCTTTAAGTACAAATTACCCAGAAGATTTAAAAATTGAGTCTAGAGAAAACAATATTTCCTGTGTTGAGCAATACATAAAATCTATCATAAAAATGTAATGCTGGCAGTAATTATTTTTATTGACAGATAAATTGCATTTGTTGATACATTATTATTGATAGCAGGCATCCTATATAGTCAAGAGGAATTTCTCATTTATTCTTAGAATTTCTTACATGGAATAAAATGGAAATCAAAATAGTAATAGTTAAGAACCCAGGTTCTGGAGTTCTGTATGGACTGAATTCAAATTCTAGTTGTATCATTTAGAGGCTTTATTGTCTTTCAGAATTTACTTATCCGATCTGCAAATCTAATATCAAAGTAATAGCATTTTCAAATAAGGTAAAACGCTACCTTCCTTTTAACAATGTATATTTTAATATGAACTTTTAATATAATAAAATTTTAATATAATAAAAATAAACCACAATGTTAAAATTGACCTTGTTTTCATGAGTGTCAACCAACTAATTCTACTGGGTATGTGAGTCATCCTACACTTATCTCACCAACTTTGGGATTTAGAGTTGGATAAACTTAATGAGTCATTTCAGAGCATTTGCTTTAGCAATCTGATTTATAGAGATAATTCTCTAGGTAGGAATATACAATTGGAAATTACTAGCTCTTTTTCCTCTGCCATGTATTAAAACAAAACCACGATTTTCCAGGATGACTTAGAATGACCACAGGTCCCATCAATAAAGCACTTACCTCCCTTTGAAATATCCCATGCAGAGCACTGGTAGGTCTTTGGGAAGTCTAGTGGTTCGCTGCCCTCCTCTGCTGATGCTGGCAGCCTCTACATCCGGTCACTTTAATAGAGGAATTAGCATAGTTTTTGTTTATACTGACATCGATTTAGGTTTCATTTCAATTAGTTTTGTTTTTCTCTATCCTAATAGGCAGATAGCACAACATTTCTTAGACAGCAGACACCAACACATCTGAGCAAACTTCCATTGGAATATTAGTGGCTAACCTCAGTCTGTGCCACCAGAATTACCTTGATCATCTTATAATTACCCTGATCTACTATATTGACCAAATATTCTGCTTGGATCTAGGAAGCAGGAAGTATCAAGTCATTCTACTTTCCTAAATGAGATAAAATAATGCAATTATAGAGCCAATGGGTTTTAAAAATCCAAGTGTTTCAAGTTTTTTTAAATTATTTATTTATAGATAACATTGATTTACACTATTGTATGATTCAGATATAGAGGATCACATTTCTTCAGATATATGTTATCACAACACACTCTCTACTAAGGTCCTGGTTACTCTAACACCATAGTCCTTTGGCATCCCTCTCCCTTTCTTTTTATTCTCCTCCCCCTCTGGTAGCCTCAATTACACAATCATTTCTAGGGTTTGTTTTTGGTTTGCTGTTGTCTGAACCTTTGTTATATTTCTCTATAGTCCACATATGAGGGAAACAATCCAGCCTTTGACTTTCTTCTTCTGACTTATTTCACTTAGCATAATCCCTTCCAGTTCCATCCATGTTGTTGCAAATGGCTAGAGTTCATCCTGAATATATGAGTGATATTCCATCATGTATATAGTCCACATTTTCTTGATACACTCATATGACCTTCACCATTTAGCTTGCTTCCATAACTTAACTATTCTAAACAGCGGCACATTGAACATAGGAGTGCTTATCTCCATTCATTCAAATTAGTGTTTTGCCATTCTTTGGATAGATACCTAGGAGTGGAATTACTGGTTCATATAGTAAGTCTATTTCTAATATTTTGAGAAACTTCCATACTACTTCCATAGGGGTTGATCTGGTCTACATTCCACCAACAGTATATGAATGTTCCTTTTTCTCCCCATCCTCATTTATACTTGTTTTGACTATTCCTCCAAGTGAAGGAATTTCCTCTACCTTGAAATCTTATTGCTAAAACATGTAATGTGAAATAGATGGTAAGAGAAAATGCCCTAGTTAGTATAGGATCAGATTCAAGTGGTTCATCTTGATGGCTCTTATGACTTGCATTTGGTAGTGCAAAAAATATCTCTGCTACCATATTCAATGTAATTTATAGAGTATGTGGAAAGCGTGTGTAGGAGAATTAGATCTGAAAGTCCTGAGCACTTTCCCTTTTCAAAAATTTCCTTTCTCATTTGAAGAATAGATTTTGGCTTGCTTCTATACCTTTGAGGTGAATACAAACCAAAAATAGAAAACTAATTGGCCATTTGCACTAAGGCACCTCTCATTAATTGTTATATATTCATCAAGTCATAATAGTATTCAGCAGCCTATATTTCCAGTATGCTAGGCACTACTATTCCTCCTTACACACACACACACACACTCATACAAATTGCTTCAGGAACTTCCCTTTGTGCCACATCATATTGATGACTATTAAGTTGACTATATAGGTAGGTTGGAACAAAATTCTGATGTCAGCCATAGAGTGACTATTGCTGTGGATTCATAGGTGACTCAGAAGAGAGGAGAAGGAAAATCCTCTCAACTCACTTCAACTCACTCACCTCAATATTTCTTAATAAGGATAAATATTCTTAGATATTGCTCCAACAAATTCTTTTTAAAAAAAAGATTATTTATGCATGCAAGAGCTGAGGTGTAGACCAGAAGTGTGGGGGTCGTGAGAGGATTCACCAGAGACAGAGTAGGGAGCAGAACAGGCAGATCAACTGAAATATACTGCTGAGGGGAGCAGTGGTTGAGGCAGAAGTCTGCTGTGCCATGTGGGAAGCTCCCTGGCTGAGGATCAAACTCGTGCTGCGGTGGCTGCGGATAGCTCCATAGGCTGAGACTTAACCCCATGTGCCACCAGGGAGGCCCAACAAATTCTGTTTAGTAACAAGCACTTGGAGGAGGAGGGAACAAAGGAAAAAAATACTGGAAACTTCATGAAGGTGTGGAAATAGCCGATATGAGGAACTTCAGTGGAGACCCAGGGAATACGGCTGTCTGTGACCATCCTATCTTTGGCTGCGTCATTTAGTTGTTATTTCAGGATACTAGGACTGAGGGAACCTTAAAAGCATGGAGTTTACTTGACAAGATTGGGTCTAGCTTCACTCAATGACCTTCATCCCCTAAGGGAATCAACAAGTCTCTGGGTTTTAGGTTCATTTTGTGGATCCATTTCCAGGAGTAGGGACAGTACTATTTTTTATTAGAATAAATTGCTTATTATGAATTGCTTTCCATTTTTATCATGCTTGGCCAGTACTACCCTCTGAATAATTACTAAATTGGTTTTGAAATCGTGGTCTTCCATGCATTTTTGCTCCTAATTTATATTGCATTCTTATATGAATAAGGCAACTTTAAGAGGCTCATGGTATAAAATGATTTTACTACATTGTCCTTTATTCAAAAACAGCCACTCTTAGACAATCATTACCTAGTTTAGTAAAACTCTGGTGCTATAGTTGAGAGAAAAAAACCTTGTGAAATTGTATTAATACCAACAAATAAAATGGTGGGTTTTTGTTTGTTTGTTTGTTTGTTTTTCTGTGACCACAGTATATGTGTCTGGGGACCAAGTAGTTGTCACAGATTTTGATTAACATTAACACTGGGAATCAAATTGAGAGTGGGATCTTGCATTACTATATCTAACGATACGTGTGTGAATTTGTTCCCTCCAGTCATGATTCTGGGCCGTGTCTGTAATCTAGATGGAGGGGAGTATTAACAACCTGGCGCTTAGAACGCCAAGTGTTCTCAGTGACCACCGAAAGCAGTTAGTTCATTTAACTCTGAGAAATGGAGGATGCCATCTGTGTTAACACCCTTTTTAGAATGAAGAAACACAGATATGGATGAATTACGTAATTTTCTACCTAAATTAGTTAGAGTGGATTCTATTGTTTGCAAGTGTGTTCTCTTGCTTAGTTTAATGGACTGTTTTTAATATCAATTCCTTAGGGGTGGGGCGTATTAGCTATTTCACTAGCGACTTATTTCACACACTTGGAAACTTGTGATAATGACACTTATTTTTTTACACATTCAATAATTATGACTATTAAATTAGCAATGTCTGTTTAAACCAATAGCTCATTTTGTTTTATAGCCAAAATCCATACTTGAAGATAGGTAATAAATAACCAGTTCTTTGAGTAAAGTCCATGTAGAGTTGCTTTGTGTGGCTAGTAAGTCAGACTCTGGCTCATTCTTGCATTTTAATTTACCTAGATTTCCCTGTTTACTGCCTTACTTCTACTTGTATTATAGCTGGAATTTACCTATCTTTATTATCTCTAATGAATTACTCTAAAATTTCCTAAAAAAAAAAAATAAACCAGAAGCAATGATATTGAACAAATTCTGAAAATCTATTTTGCTGTATTTTCAATGAATCTAAATGGAGTCAACCTTATGCTTTACCTTACTTTTGTAATGATTTTTTTTTCTATTTCTATACTGCTGATTCTCATATATTTTCTTCCCTAAATTTGATTTCTCTTGTTTTCAAGGTCAGCTCTTTTGAATTTTACTGAATTTTAGAGCTGTTCTTCTATTTTATGATTTTTTGAAAAGTGTAATTGCTGTAAAATTGTCTCACACAAATTCACGTGATCAAGATGTAGTTCAATCTCTGACAATCAGGAGTATCTTAATTGTTTTATAGAGAAATATTATTTTGAGTTATTTTCTTTTAAATTATACCTGGAATATTTAGATTCTTGAAATGCTAAGATAAGGAAATAGATGACCTGATAAAGAAAATGTGGCAAACACACATGCAGGGGAATATTATTTAGTCTTAAAATAGAAGGGGATCCTGCTATATGCGGCAAAGTGGATGAGTTGTAGGACACGATGCTAATGAGAATAGCCAGGACCAGAAGGACAACTGTGGCTTGATTCTACTTACACAAGGTACCTAACATATCAACTCATAGAAACTGAGAATAGGCTGTTAGATGCCAGAGAGTGGGGAGAGGGAGAATGGTGAGTTGTCCCATGGATGTAGTTTTAGTTCTGTGATATGAACTTCTAGAGGTTGCTACACATACTGTGTCTGTAGTTCGTGACTCTCTCTTGCTATCTAAAACTTTGGTGAGAAGATGGACCTCACATTTTATTCTTATCAAAATTAATATAAAATGAATAGTTTTATCTGTTCATGCATTGCTGGCATTTATATAGAACATTTATAAAGAACAAACAAAAAAAAACAGATTTTTTCTTAAGATTTTAGTAATCTACACACCCTTTTTTTTTTTTTTTTAAGATTTGTTTATGCATACAATGCTGGGGTAGAGGCCAGAGGAGTGGTGAGACAGAGTGGGTAGCAAAACAGGCAGATGGATGGAAACACACTGGTGAGGGGAGCAGCGGGCGAGGCAGGAGAGGTCTGCCGTGCCAAGTGGGTATCTCCAGGCCTGGCGTCGACCTCACCTTTGCCGCTGCGGACAGCTCCACAGTGCAGCGCTTAACCGCTGTGCCACCAGGGTGACCCAATCTACACACTTTTTTTTTTTTAAGATTTATTTATTTATGAATACAAGCTGGGGTGCAGATCAGAGTCGTGGGGTGGCGAAAGGGCTCACCAGAGACAGAGTGGGGAACAGGCAGAACAGACAGATTGAGGGAGATACACTGCTGAGGGGAGCAGCGGGCAGGGCAGGAGAGGTCTGCCGCACCATGTGGGAATCTCCCTGGCCGGGTGTCGAACTCGCAATGCCGACAGCTCCACAGCACAGCGCCTAACTGCTGCACCACCAGGGAGGCCCCCAATCTACACACTCTTTTAAGGAACTGATGCTTTCCATTTGTTGAACTGTTTTTTCCTGCTTCAGGTAGTTTTGGAAAAAAATCAAAAATTATATTGAGAAGCAAAAAGAGGCTCATAGCTTGATTAATCATTGTAATAAATGTAAAAATTGTATCTCCATCACCAATGAATTTGCTCTATCATGATTTGCACTGGTTAAAACTTAAAAATATGTTATGGAAATACTTTAGAAATTTCTTTACTGGTATGTTTTGTCTAATAAGTAAGAATTTTATTTATCATATTACTTTAAATTGCTTATATTTTCATACTGTCATTTCAGGAAACTATAAATTTTAAATATCCTGTCTGGTCTAGTGTACCTACTGCAGTTACAGTCTGTGTAACTCTGGAAGCTCATGTGGGGGTGGTAGAAATTGGGTTGTGTGGGAGCAAAAGGGACTGCGATCGAACAGGAGAGAGAAAATGGCTTCATAAGGAGAACTTAAAGCTTTGAAAAGTCTAGATTAAATAATCAGAATGCAAAAGCTATGTCAAGAAATTCTCTTCATTTTATCCTTAACCATGATGGAATTGTTATCATTATTTTTTCTTTAAAGATATAAGAAGTAATTTCTATTTTTTTTTTAATTTTTCCTCCCTTCTTCCCTTCGTCCCTGCTTCTTCCTTTCTTCTACTTCTATCAATATGTCATCTGTCTATATCAGATCTTATTTAATGAATGGTCCACTAAGTGGAATCTGATACATCTGCTAAATAATAGTTCATCTTACTCTATTTTATGTAGAGAAAAGTAAGTAGAAACTTTATTTCAGGCCTTAGTTAAATTCCTGTGGCATTGAAACAATGCTAATATGTATATATAAAGTTCCCACAGACTTTATACATGCTCTAAATCTTTGTTTAATAATATTACAGAAGCTCAGAGTGACTTTTTCTAATAATATTTCTACAAATGATCCCCAATAGACTAGTGTATTAAGAGGGACCAAATTGAAGTTAATCATTAGTTTTCTTCAAATGCATTCATACTATCATTTAGGTTTTAACTAAAAAAAAAAAACTCTTAAGAGGGTAGAAACAATAAATTTTTTTAACTATTATATCTATTTCACCAATGTGTAGTAGAAGCTAAACCCATATGCTGTTATTTTTGTCAAGGGAGATTATTGCCACCCCTGTATATCTTAATATTTCCCTCTGGATTTCCTTTTTATTTTACTTTTCTTAATTTTTTTAATTTGTGCTCCCAAGTCCTACCTTTTCACAGTGGTAGTCAAAAAATTGACTTATATTTTACTCATTTCTATTCTTTGATTTTATAGATTTGCTATATATATGTGACCCTCAATAAAAATTTTCCTTTGGCTTGTTTTAAAATCTATAAAGGTGGAAATATATTATATATTATTCTGTGACATTCTTCTCTAACTCAATATTGTGATCTTGAGATTCAGCCACATTGATGAATGCAGCTTTAATTCATTTGTTTTCACTGTATAACAAATCCATTTTTATTAAAATAACACAATTTATCCATTTTACTCTTTATGAGCTTTTGTCCCCTATTTTTCCTATCTGCATGAAGCACTCATGTCCATAGGTTCAAATGGATGCAAATGCTGCCTTGGAATAATGCAAATGGGGACACACGACTTGCACATTTTCCTACAAAAAGTGAATTAACTGTGCCAAGTGCTTATAATCTCCTTTAGATGAAAGTGTTCCTTAATTTTATCAGCTTCTGATATATTGCTATCTTAGTTTGTTGATCTGATAATTATGAAATGATATCTCACTTTCATTTTAATCAGCATTTTCAGAAACCCTACTCAGTTTGCGCATCCATGTACATGTGTTCTTGTATGACATGTTCATTTCTCTGGCTCTTTTTTCTATTAAATTCTTAGTAATTTTCTTCAGAACTCCTATTACACATTTTGTATATAAATAATTTTTGGATTGATGTGTTATTAAAAATATACATATGTGTTATAAACATATACCAGAGTATATTTTCACTCAACTTAATGCTGCTTAATTCACTTATATTTTGCCATATGATTTGTGATATTTGTGTCTTATTTAAAGAAGTCTTTTCCTATATTAATGATATGATGATACTGTGTATATCAATTACCAAATATTATATACTTTTGTTTTTATCATTGCTTTTAGCATCTCTGTAACTGATTGTGTAGACTGTGAAGTAGGGATCCACTTTCATTATAAACCAGTATAGATTCCCCATTTTTCCTTAACTTTGATAGGTAGGTCATTTCCTTACTGACTAACAACTCCTTCTCCCCAGGATATAGTAAATTACTTAACATGAGTTTGTTGTTGCTTTTATTTTTAATTTTTTTTCTTGACCTACTTTCCAATTCGAGCATTATTCTATGCCATGTTGTTATAATATTGGCAAGAAATATAATCTTGGTCCCATTCAACAGATGTATAGAATTTCTCAGATCTAATTTCATGTTTCTGGGTAAGAGAAAGCCCCCCGTCTTTTATGGGTGATGCTTATTTGCCTTTCAGGCTTACAGACCCCTACATAGGCCTCAAGACCTCACGCCCCAGCCATGTGCTCAAATTCTACTTTAGCTCTTTGGTGCACTGACTTTAAGAGTTCTTCAGAATTTTTGGGTCCACCAATTTTTGTTGTTGTTGTTCTATTAGAGATGGCTCCCATTGGAATTTACTCTTCCTTATTTTCATTCATGGATGATCATTTTGGTATCTCTGAAGTAAACGAGGGAGAGAATTTCAACATACACTAAATCATCATTTAGGGTTTTAAAAATTAAAACCCTAGGTAATATTTCATCATCTTAATCTGAATGAAATTTGGTTATATTTATAGAAAAAATCCATGTATAACTTAACTTGTTTTTGCTAGTAATTGCAATGTGTTACTATATAGTTGTATTACATCTGCACTCATAAATTAACATTTTCTCTTAACATACTTTCTCCAAAAATGGTTGAGTCCTACAGAAATACTATTATTTTTGCTTTAAAGTCACATGTTACTTTTAATAAAAAATAGTACTATCTACCTTCCTAATTTACTTTATTAACTTTCCTTTTCAATTTCTTTCATCAGTATTTATTGAACATGAAATCTAAATATCTTTAGATTGTGTCACAGCATTACAGTTCCCCCCCATACACACACACCAGATTTACAGCTCCTGAATATAATCATACTATAATAAGAATAATAAAAACAATTCAAACTTTATATTTAGCAAGATGGCATCATGGAGAAAATAATATAGTATCCTACATGAACTATTTTAAGGGCAATAACATATATTGAGATATATATTTTTATTGTCTTTTTTAAGTCTCTTACTTTGTAATCAACATTTTCAGAATAATTGGAAAGAACATTAATGTTTTGTTCAATCTTTTCCCACAGTTGTAAGAGATGTTTTTTGTTTAATATTGTTATTTTCTCAGAGGGAACAAAATAGATTCAATCACTTAAATACAATTATGTGTGTTTTACATCTAATTTATCTTCAAAATACAATCAGTAAATTAAAGGTATTATTGTAACTAGATAGAGATTTCTCAGTTATCAAGAGAAGTCAATTTGATCACTTAGAGTAGGAAATATCAAGTACCACTTTAAAGTAATTGATATGGTAGCCTTCAGATTGATTTGGCACTAGCTTGACCTTAGATTTGTACCCAAGCCATTTAAAATGAAAATCTCATTTCTTCTGGAAAGAGACGTGAGCTCTCTGTGTGTCTAATGCTAAAATTGAATGTCAATAAGAATAAAAATACTGCTTTTGAGAAAGTATGATAGTGATAGTTATCTTTACTAATTTCTCACTGATACAATGGGGCACTTACCAACAGCTCATTTATTTGTAGTATTTAAACTTGAAATGGTAAATTCAGTAAAATTTTAAAATAGTGTTAAAAATCATTACTGTTGCCTCAGAAGGTTTCATGTTTTGAGTGATTATGAGAATAATGTCATACTTACTTTTTTGTGTTTCAAACCATAATGATACTCTAATAAATAAAATAGGAACATCGTTTGCCTTTTTACTCAGGTAGGGACACGACATTTATCTAATGTTTAGTTATATAGCAGTCTTTATTATCAAGAACAGAACTAAAAAGTTCTGTTTAGTTTGGAGAAAAGTACTCACAAATCAGTTAAAGCAGTGACTCACTATCCTAGGCACTGCTAAATGAGAGAGCATTTGTCACTAGTGGGGCACTTCTATCCCTGGAAGAAATAGAGACATTTTAAAGTCAAGAAACAGCCACAAAAGAAAGAGATACTATTCCAGACAGTCATCTATCTGAAAGGTTTATGTTTTTTGTATTAAATCAATAAAAACAGCCTCTCATATCCCTATCTGTAATTTATGTAGAGTGACAGAGGAGGGATATTGTTTATGAAAGTTAGAGCATTTGAAGTCCATATGATACATTGATTCTATTACAATAAGGAATTAGCCTTGTTATTTTCATTAAAAGTCACAAACTTGTGAATGTGTGATTATGATCCCAGAACTGGGATAACTGCACTGTCTCACACAACACTGTCATATTAACTTCACAACACTAGGAAATAGATCACATAATTGCTTTCATTTTACAAGAGAGCAAAATGAGCTTCTGATGCATTCAATCATTTGTCGAAGTCACACGACTAATAAATGTTAAACAGACGCATCACATCCAGCCCCACGCTAGAGCTTGGCTTCTTTTCAAAATAGAAAACAGAAATATCAGAACAATTGAAATAGACTAGCTGAACTTCTTAGATATACAAGGCTTCAACTTCATTATTTATATTGGTTATGGAAAGGCAATTATGAAAGAGGCCAATGTTCATCCAAAAGAGACTGAGATATAACACAGGAGTGAACAGAATAGCATGCAGCTGTAAGCTGGTAGAATGACAAGATAATGAAAAAACTCATGTTGTTCTTTCTCCTGTAGACACAAGGAGCTCTGTTCTTTGGAGTAGCAATATCATCTACCACAGGACATTTTCACATCCCTCCTTTCTAGAGGGCTTTGGTAATTCTAATGACTCCTTTATGTCATGACTTAATACAGACAACATCAAGGGGATCTCTGAGGATACCATAATTAGTTAAAACCCTCAATTGGCACCTTCCACATTTTATTCACCTTTTCTTCTTTTCTTTTCAATTATCACAACAATTTTTGCATGTTTTGGCTATTTTGGATAGACCATTATGTCTTGTATAGGAAACCAAAAGTAGTCACTATAACATTATATTCAGTCACAAATGAATATACAACAATAAGAAAGGAAGAAACTACCAAAATATACAAAATAACATGAATGGACAAAACAATGCTTTGTTGAGAAAAAGAAAGTCAGTATGTTTGAGTAAAAATTGTGTGACTTAGTTATGTGAAAATATAAATGAGGAAAAACTAACTTATAAAGAGTAAAAGCAAATCGGTAACCACTTGTGTGAAGGAGTCGGAATATTCACCTGCAAGAGAACTTTAAAGAACTTATTTTAGGGTGATGGGATTTTTCTGCATATTGGTAGATGTGTTTTTATAGGTGTGTATACTTTTATCAAAACTCAGGCCTCCCCAGTGGCGCAGCGGTTGGGCGCTGCTCTGTGGAGCCGTTGGCCACAGGCGATGCCGGTTTGATGCCCAGCCGGGGAGAATCCCACATGGTGTGGCAGACCTCTCCTGCCTCGCCCGCTGCTCCCCTCAGCAATGTATCTCTGATCTGCCTGTTCTGCTCCCCACTCTGTCTCTCGTGAACCCTCTCACTGCCCTGCACCTCTGGCCTGTACCCCAGCTTGTATACATAAATAAATAAAAATTCTTTAAAAAAAAAACTCAATGAACTTCACACTTAAAATGTGTGTACTGTAATTGCATATAAATTATACTACAAAACATATTTTCAAAACAATACAAAATATCATTGACTTACTGATAACTTGCGAATACTTCAACCCTTAATGATTTTTATTATCATTAATATGTCTTGTGGGGAATTTTCAAGAATTCAAATTTACTGTAGTCTAGAATTTTGCCTACTTCAGTTCTCAAGAGGAAGCATAGGTCACCAAGAGATTTCTGGTACCTAGTAAGGATTGATATTTATGTTTTTCACTAATAATGGTGTTGGATTTTTATACTTTAAAAGCCCAGAACTTTATATTCTATTTCTGTGCAATGATTAGACAAAGTCTTTGTCATGAAAACAGCACCTAGTTTGCATATGCCAATCAAAAGTGATACTGTAAAGAAACTTTTGAACTATAACCCCACTGAATGCAATTCAAACGATTTTAAAACTAGAGAAATTACTTTTTATGTGTAGACACATGTAATAATAACTATATATGACCTATACGATTTAGTTAAACATATGTATGATTTGTGTTTGTATGTGTAATATGATATATAACAAAATGAATAAAGTTCTACATATAGATAGTGTATCATTAATGTGTCATTTCTTTAGTTATATTTGTGACTTAAATGTGAAAGTTTGAGAAAATCTCACTTGCTACTGGTCAATTGTCATCATTGACAATCACTGTAATCTCTCTTTCTTAGTAAATTGATTTACATTCCCTGTTTTTCCAGCTTTACATTCCCCTCTTAGTCATGAATTGAGACTGTCATTTTAAAATGTTCAATGTATTAGTGTTTGAATGTCATTTTACACATGTCTGTAAAACATTAAAAAAATAGAGATTGTCTTCTGTGTATACATCATTTTACTTACACAAATGTTTTGTTTCAGTCATATAATTCTGTGCCTTTCCCCTAAGCATTACCTTTTCAGCAAGCAGTCATTTTTATTTATGCACAGTATATATTTTTACTTTAGACTTATTAGAATAGTGTATTTTGGTAGTTACAATATTTTACTTATTCATTCTTCAATGTACCCCTAACTTCCTGCCACCAAAAACTATACATATTTTCCCAGAATTATATATGCAGACACAATCTATTATGTAGTTGTGCAAAGATATTTATTTGATATATCTCAAGAGAAGATGCATTGAGTCTTTTAGTATGTGAATATTTATTTTGACTAAGTGGTGCCAGATTGCTTTCTGCAGCACTAAGAAATTGTTTGTGAGACTTTGTGTATATTCCCATCAACACTTAGTATTACCCAGCATTAACAAAATATGTCAGAAGGAAAAAGACAAATTCTGGATGATTTACTTATATATGGACTAGAAAGAAGGAAAACAAAGAAACAGACAAAACTGAACCCAGGCAAACCATAGAAATCTGACTTCAGAATAGAGACTGTACGGGAAGGGATGGTGGGGACCCCTGAGCCAAATGGGAGCGGCCCCAATGGACTATGGTGGAGACTATGGGTGCTTTGGTGGTGGATGTGGTGTGGTGACATATATCTGAAAAGATGTGAACCTACACCTGTATATCATACACAATGTGATAAAACAATATTGCCTCAATAAGAAAGAATTTTAAATAGAAAGAATTACCCAGTGTTGCATTCATATAAAAAACAACTCCCACTTGTTAGTGTTATTTTAACTTGGATTCTGTCATAAAGATATATTGGTATGTTTTCATCTATTAATCTTATAATTAGCCAAATGTATCCTTCCAGATCACACCTCTATGTAGGGTGATCCATGGGGGTGCAGTTTCCACTATTATAATCTACACAAAACTCATCCCACAAAAAGCACATGATATCTCTATTTAAGATGGTTTTATATACTCTGTAAATGTAGATATTCATCTATGCTTTGTTTCCTCTCCTTTTTATTTCTTTTAAGGCAGCTGTTATCAAAAGGTGGTCTATGCATACTCTCGTATTTTAATGCCTTTCTGGAGGTGTATGAGGACCCTATTTTCAACTATATATGTATGTGCATTTAGATGTAAGCCCAGGCTTTCTTCATATAATTCAACTAAACATATATTGTAACAAACTGAACGTAGAAATAGATATTAGAATACAGTCTTGCGATAAAGGAATATGCAGAACTATAAAGCAATGCACCTCTGCCTAGCTTTGTGTATAAAAATAGCATTCTATTTTAATAGAAATGTTATTTATGTTATATAACAATGGGGTCCTTTTATTTGTTCAGTTGATAATTTTTTTAGAATTTCTTAGTTTTAATTATTATTTGGGCAAATACTACAGATGTAATTCACATAAACAGAAAGATCTTTGTGTTTGGGGTCATCTATAATTTTTAAGAGTACAAAGGGGTCATGAGACTAAAATTTTTGAAAATAGCTCTTTAAGATATGGAAAATTACTACAAAAGATCCTATTTCATTACATTATACATCAAGGTAGTATAAATCCAACATGTATTGATGAAAATATTGACATGGTCCGATCACAAGCCTACAAATAAGTCAGACTTTGTGTGTGTCTTATTTCCCCACATTCATCATAATTCAAATTAATGAATCATAATATGTATTTGAAGAGAAAATATAACAGTTAATAATGTAGCTACATATATAATTGTAGTTACTAAAATGATCAAGTTTTATTTAGCAACATTATTTGAACTGATGATTTTAATTTTTTTGTTATAACATTTAAAATTGATATATAAGTGTGAGGCCTTTTTTTTCTACTAATTTACTACTTTTGAAGGATGACATCACTCAAACTCAAGAAGATCATGAATCTAAAATGATTTCCAATGA
This sequence comes from Scalopus aquaticus, assembly GCA_004024925.1. Taxonomy (NCBI): domain Eukaryota; kingdom Metazoa; phylum Chordata; class Mammalia; order Eulipotyphla; family Talpidae; genus Scalopus; species Scalopus aquaticus. Next base: position 19,818 of record PVIJ01012509.1, read on the forward strand.
TAAATGCTTATGCCTACTGAAGCACTATCTTCAATTGGCTTGTTTAGAATCATAGCAGACATGTTTAACAGTATCACATATAGAAGATCACTTCTACTTATATGCTTCAGTAATTTGATAAGATTTTCAGTTACTTATCACTTTAATTATAGATAAAATTTCAGTTTTCTCCAAAAGATATTATATTGGTAATATAATTTTAAGTGTGTTTATTCTAGGCAGATTTGTAGAGATATCCATCCCATCTAGGTTTCCTGGTTATTCGATCAAATTCTAGCCTAGGTGCTTCTTTGAAAGAACTTTGCAGATGTAGCTAAGTGATAACTAAGTGACCTTAAGTGAAAGATTATCCTCGGTTTTCCAGATGGGCCCAATATAATCAACTGAGTTCTTGAAAGGAACAAAAGGCAGAAATACTGGAGAAGGGTGACAGAAGAGGAAAACAAAAAAGGAGAGATGAGACAGAGGGAGGGACTGCAAGCATTGACTTGGCTTTGAAGATGGAAGAAGGGGGAACTAAATATAAAAATGCTGAAAAGACGCCTAGCTAATAATTAGCAAGGAAACAGGGATCTCAGCCATGCAACAGCGTGGAAGTGAATTCTGCTAGCCTGGATGAGCTTAGAAGTGGAGTCAACTACAGAACCTCCAGAAAAGAACACAGACCTGCCAACTGGCCGATTTTGGTCTTGGACTATCTGGAGCAAAGAACCAGTCGAGTCAATTGCACCTGGACTTCTAACCTAAAAAATATGGAACATAAATTGATAATTATTTTAAGCTGCTGATGTGATAGTATTTTTTAAAGACAGCAGTAGAAAACTAATATAACTTAGCTTTTAATTCTTTACAATATCTCTCTGAGCAAGATGCTATTTTTTTTTTCCAGCTGAAGCAGAGATATTAAGTAGTAGTCCAAAGTCCTGCAACAAGCTAGTGGAAGCTATAAGATTTGAACCTGTCCTCTAATTCCAGTAATCATTCTTCACAGCATATAGTCTCCAAATCATTTGTGGTAATAAAAAATATTACACTTCCTAAATGTATCATCAAACATTTCATTTATCCCTTTATTTCTCACTGAAAACCTCATCACTGCTCACACTTTCTCTCCTCTTGTTAGCTCACTGTCTTCTGTGTTCCAGCAGGTCATTGTTCTTAACTGTGATTTTTTCATTTTCTCAATTTCTCACCTTCCTCACCAAATTCTATCCTTATTCGAAGTTCTAATTCTTTGAATTGACTCCTATAGAAAGCATTCACCGGCTATGCCATTTAACATTCATTTCCTATCCTCTAAATGTCCATAGTTCTTTTTAGTTTAAACATTATAAATTTTCATGTATGTGCTACCTTGCATAGTTTACAGTTTTAATGTATTTTTTTCTGAGATGCAAAACGAATGCTAAATACCTTGACGGTAGTTATTTTTCCATAATTTATAGTGACCACCATCTGCTGTGTATATGATCCTTAGTAAATTATAGGTAATTCAATCACTAAAACAATTCCTTTTCATTTCTTCCACTCACTGATTTCTTGGAGAATTTATAAGTTTTCTTGGAGGATATGTAAATTATGCACTACATGAGCATGTTTAGTTATATATTTAACTGAAAATAAAACCCAATACTTATTAGGATTATCATAAAACAAATGTAAAACTAAGAAAAACTGCTAGTGAATTTTTAATTTTTATTTTATTTATACATACAAGCTGGGGTATAGGCCAGAGGCGTGGGGCGGCGAGAGGGTTCACCAGAGACGGAGTGGGTAGCAGAACAGGCAGATCAGAAATACACTGCTGAGGGGAGCAGCGGGCAAGGCAGGAGAGGTCTGCCGCGCCATATGGGACTCTCCCCGGCCAGGGGTCGAACTCACGTACTCGCGTCGCCGCTGCCGACAGCTCCACAGCGCAGCACTTAACCGCTGCGCCACCGGGGAGGCCCGAATTTTTAAATCAGTTGATCTATGGTTACACATATTTAATATTCTTATAATGTGCACATTATTCAAAATTGCACTGGTTTCTTTTTCAATAACTTATTTAAATTGTATATTAAGGATACAAACATTCTAAGGAAGTGCCTCAGTCCAACCTGAAGTACTCTGAAATATTTGATAGGGAAACTCCTAATAAACTTTGTTCTAATCCAAAGATCAGGAGTTAATTGGTATTCAGATCTCTCTTACTTGCTCATCTACCAAGAAAAATAATCATCATTTTGCTCCTCCTCTTGAGTAGGAAACATGATGTTTAATGCTTATTCCAATTAATCGTTCTCCACATCTTTAGTCTTTGTTCATATCCAGTGAAAATGTTCTTTTTCTCCATGTGAAATAGTACTAGAATTTGTCACTATGATATTTATACCAATTAATTAAAAATCTGCTTTATCTTCCACTTTAACCATTTTGTTTCTCCTCAGGCTCTGTTAATATCCATTATTTTGGTTTGGTAATAAAGGTAAAACTGGAAGTGTCCTAACAGTATACAAAGAAATCTTTAATTAAAGTGAAAATTGGAGGGCATAAAAGTAACTTAATGGGACTCAAAATAATTTTCCTTTCTGTTCCCCAAACTGACAAATGTCCTAAAGGAAAAAAAATCTTGAAGTTTGTTTTCATTTTCCAAGTTCTTTTTCTAGAGTCTGAGACCTGTTATCTGTTGTTTCAGACTCTCTCAACTTTATTAAAACAATTGCTTATTTCATCTTACATTTCTAGTTGCTTTAGCAAGAGTTCTGTTCTGCAAACAGCTAGCCCATCCCTTTAGAAGCATAGAAGTTGACAGAAGTATGACTTTACAGTTATTATATGGAAAATCCATGATCAAAATAAGATTAATGTTTTTGAAGATTGACTTCCTGCTTTGTTGATACTGGAAAAGTTCAAGCAAGAAATAATTGTAACTTGAACAACAGTGATAAATTGGAAAGAAGAGAAATGGACATTTGTGGACTTTATGTTAGAGTTATGCCATGTTGTGTTTAGGAAGTAAGCTTTGCCATGCACCAAGATTTATTCACAAGTTTATTTAGTGTAAATTGAACTAAGTAACAAAATATGTTAGTAAATTATATTTCCATATCATGGAATAGTATATCATTCAAATTTCTTTTTTACAAAATTATTTAATAACATAGAATTAATTATAAGTGTAAAAGTATTAGCAAAATGTGTGTTTTTATGTGTGTGTGTCTGTGTAATATATATGCTAGGAAAAACTAAGTTCTATGAACTTTGAAGTAGATTTTATATATATTCCCATTTTTCATATGAAGAAATATTTTGTAACCCCTCCAAAGTTTATAGCTTGTACTTGGTGAGGCTGACCTCTAATCCAGAATTAGACTCTGAATCACATATGTACAAACACATCTTTATATGGATATATACATATGTATGCCTTGTTTCTATACTGAGAATGTTAACTAGAAAATTAAATATATTTATGTAAACTTCATGTATGTAGGCTTTCAAAAATCTCTGAATATTATTGCCATATAGGAATTGTGCATATATAAGGTGTTAATTTTAATAAGTATTACCTATGTGTACACCTAGCATAATTGCTAAATGTAATTCAGCATAATTGAGATAATGTGCATATCCCTCCTTATAAATCTTCCCTCGAACATTTCCTTTACCTTTCTAGAATTTTATATATTATTTGTATGGATGTATACATATAAAATCCTGTAATATATGCTCTTTAGTCCAGCATCTTTCATTCAGTTCAGTTATTTTGAGATTAATCCAAAGTCAAAATCCCAAAAAGGGTGAAATTAAAACCACCAAATTAACAAATAGTATTTAATAAGTATTTGTTGTGCACATAAGAACAGTTCATGAACTAGAAACTTTCAAAATTAAAACTGCTCTGAAGCTCATGGACATGAGTTTATAGGATAACTTGAAAAGAGAAAATAAGGAAATTGTTTAACTTACAATGATTGATTATTAAAATAATGATTTTCAGAGCTCAGAGAATTGGTTAAAAGTAATTACTTAATGTCATATTTACAATGATGACTTAAGTTTCTTTTTTTGATCATCTGAGGCCATTAAAAGAAACAATGAAAGCTTCACTTATATTCCTGCAACAGACTTGATTTTGTTTTGCTTATATAACTTAACCCCTAATGTCTACTCAGGGAATTTTCTAGTTCCAGCTACATTTTGTCTTTAATTTTAACACCATGTAATTGTATTATTAGGAGCACCCTCATTCTCAGTGCTTATTTCATTGAGTGGCTATAACACAGATTGTTTACCCTTTCACCTGTTGATGGACATTTAAGTTGCTTTTAGTTCTTAGCTATTATAAAGTTACTATGAATATTTGTCTGGCCATTTTATAAACATTTGTTTAAATGTGTTTTGGAAAACTAGAGGTGAAGTGGTAAATCATGTGATGAGCGCATTTTTGATTTAAAAACAACACTACTGAACTAGTTTTTCTAAGTTATGTTATTTAAAATTTCAAACAGTAGTTCATGAATATTACATATATTCCCCATTTTTGCCAACTTTATTAATATTAACTGCTCAGAATGTATAGTGACATTTTGTTGTGTTTTTGAAAAATTGTATTTCTTTAAGAGCTAGTGGCATTTAACCTTTTTGCATACTTTTATTGCCAATGCATTTCGGTTTTTGTGTAGTGACTATTCAAATCTTTTAAAAGTTGGATTAAAAATGAGTGATAGGGGCCTCCCTGGTGGCCTAGGGGTTAAGTCTCTGCACTATCACCATGATGGCCTGAGTTTTATCCCCAGCTAGGAAGCTAACCCACATATGGCACAGAGACATCTCCTGTCTGGCCCGCTGGTCCCCTCAGCAGTGTATTTCAGTAGATCTGCCTGTTCTGCTCCCCATTATCTCTGGAGAATCCTCTCACCCCCCTGCACCTCTGGCTTATGCCCCACTTCTTATGTGCAAAATTAAATAAACAGAACTATTTTTTAAAAGTCATAAGGGTCCTTTATTCTTGATACAAATATTTTTGCTGATAATTTTATTCCATGAATTTCAAATCAGATTCAAGATATTTGCTAAATTCAAGTTCACTGATTTCCCCCCTCTTTATTTTCTTCTAGAAGTTTCACAGATTTAGTATTTATGTTAAGATCTGTCATAAATATAATTTGTATAAAATCAAGGATATATTGCATATACAGATGTTCCCAGCATTATGATGATTCAGCTTATGATTTATTTTTTACTTTATTGTAATGGAGAAGTAATATCCATTCATTTAAAACTGTACTTTGAATTTTGATTTTATTCTTTTCTTAGGCCAGTGATAATTGGTTAATTAATCTCTCGCAATGCTGAGCAGTGGCTGTGAAGCATGGCTCACAGCAGCTACTCATCACAAGGGCAAACAGTATTTTACAAGCTGTTTTCCACTTTTATTATAGTATTAAATAAATGACATGAGATATTCAACACTTAATTATGAAATACTTTTTTTAAGTTTTTTTTTAATTTGCTTATGCATACAAGAACTGGAGTGTAAGCCAGAGGTTTGGGGTGGGAACAAGGTAAGAGGATTCACAGGAGACAGAGTGGGGAGCAGAACAGGCGGATCTACTGAAATATGCTGCTGAGGGGAACAGCTGCCAATCGGGGATCCAACTCATGTCTCAGTAACTGGTGACAGCTTGATATAACTGAGACTTTAACCCCTGTGCCACCAGGGAGGCCGCCAATTATAAAATACATTTTGTGAACATCGTTTGGCTGATAAAATGTCCATAGCAATACTATATTCAGTAAGCTTGGTGTACTAAATGCACTTTTCACTTAAAATATTTTCAACCTATAATAGGCTTATAAGACCTATCACATGTCAAGGAAGATCTGAATACGCCTATTCAATTGTTCCAAGATCATTTTATTGAGAAGACTATCACTTCCCAACAGAACTTGTGTATTTGTTGAAGATCAGCTAACCATAACATGCGTGGATCAATTTATCAACTATTTTATTCTCATCTAACTTTTTGTCAATATTCAATTTTTATCATTAGAGATTTATAATAAATTCTTAAATTAGGTAGTATAGGAAGTCTAACTTTTTTATAAATTGCATTTTTTTAAAAGATTTATCTGTGCATATAAGAACTGGGGTGCAAGCCAGAGGTGTGGGGTGGTGAGAGGATTCACCAGAGACAGAGTGGGGAGCAGAACAGGCGGATCTACTGAAGTTCACTGCTGAGGGGAGCAGCAGGGAGGCAGGAGAGGTCTGCTGTGCCATGTGGGAAGCTCCTTGGCCTGGGATGGAACTCTGCTGCAGTGGCTACGGATTGCTTCACAGTGCTGAGACTTAACCCATTGTGCCACCAGGGAGGCCCAAACTTTCTTTTTTCAAGGTTGTTTTGAGTACTTCCATCATTTACTCTCCCAAATAAGCTTTATAATTTGACTGCAACAATTGATAGGTGGCCTTTAGGCTAACTCTAAAAACCAATGTGGGTAGAATTGAGTCTCGCAATACCCGAACATGGCTTCTTTGTATGTCAGGAAATTAGTGCGGGAAAGATCAAAGCAGCATATGTATTCTAAGGCTAATTTTCCTCTACTACTCTGATATAGTCATCCTGGCAACTCTTCCCTTGTAAATTGAACCACCAGATTTTCCACAGTGCTTAGAGTAACATGACTTATTTTCATACCTAAATGAGAATCAGTGTTCACTTTGTTCTCTTTGGGTGATTCTTGACTCTGTCTAGGGTAATTTCCTTCTCTGTACTCCACGGGTCTCTGGAACTTTATTTCTGTGTAGCTCTCCCTTCTGCAGTATTGTCTCTTGGGAACTCACCTTACCCGCCTCACCCCAGTATGTCTCCTCAGGTCGGAGATGCCTGGCGCGCTTGTGTCTCTCCTGCCTGCGGTATTGCTAGGTTTTTGGAGGTAGAATGGTCATCTGAATGCTGCTGGATGAAGTAATTGATTTTTCCTGAGGCAGGTTATTACTTTAGTCCTTAGAACTCCTAGACTTCTTCAAATTTTAACTTATTTTTTAATATAAAGTGCAGCAGGAGAAAATAGCTCTACTGTTCTTTTCAGCAGATTTCAGAGTAAGATTTTCTGTGTTTTAACACCTGGAAAATTAAACATGATGGTATTGCTAGAGATATGGCACTGTTGAAAGAACATCACTTACAGTCAAGGTTAGTTTATCTACATGTGTGCGTACACACAAATGCACACATATACTCACACAAAATGGTTGTAGTCTTCGGACTCCATGTGTTGTTTTCACAGTCTCAGAAATCATTGTTCTGAGCAGCCTACATTCAATATCTGAAAACTGCTGTCTCCATTTTTCGTCTGGATATTTAATTCTTTCCAGGATTGTAATCAGGTCCCCTTTAGTGCACATTGCCTGGAAGTAGAATAGAAAATATCTCATTTTAAGTTATTATTTTCTTTGTCTGCCAATCCTAAATTTTGGTTTACAAATGAAATTTAAAAAGATAATGAATATATATTGGAATAGATATTACATATAAGTATAATTTATATTATGTACACATACATAGGAATATTAATAATTCAGGGAGAAGTGTTACTTTCATCAATAAAATAAGTCACATTATTTGCAAAGTCACTAATTTTCAAAATGAATGTCTTTCATTTTGCATATGTTGCTTATTCCAACTACTATTTTGCACAAGAAACATTGCTTTTTTTAAAATGACATATGATGGAATTAATCTTTCACCTAAATGGGTAACAGTATTTCTATAACTGAATGATTTTTAATGCAATGTTGGTGGTTTATGTCAACAGAGAATAAGTTGGAGACTTACTTTCTAAATTTTCCTTTTTAGGTTTTCTTAATTTTATGTTTGCTTCCTGGTAAATTTAGGAAAATTCAATAGAAGAAAATGTATTGTATTTTAACTTTGCCCTGATTTTTACGTGGTATGAGTTCGGAAGATTTAATAAAAAGACTTTTCACTGTGCATCTTTCATAATGTGTTCCCCTTCAGGAATATTTTATATTCATAAAATATTATATTTTGTGTTTTTGAATTTTGAATTTACAGCATTTGTCCCATATTAAGACAAACTATTCCTTTAGACAGACTCTAAGACATTAACTTTAGTAATTAGAATGTTGCCAACTCTGTTTTCCAGAATCTTTGTCCTACAGGAAAAGAAAACAGCATTCATTAAAGTTATAGGTACTGAAATCATCCTGCCTTTAAGTCTTAGCTTCTCTATTTTCTCATGGAAAAGCCTCAAGTTTCCAGGCATCCCCATTGGTGATTATCAGTTTTTAATTTGTCACTTATCCTCATACTTACAATTTCAAGTCCTGGAGTGATATTTCTGTGTTCAGCCATTACTTTGACAGTTATAACCTGTAACGTCAGGCAAACATTTTGTCCTTGGTGTGCCTCTCTTTCCTCTTGTATGTCACAGGAGAAATTAATGGTATTTCATACAAGGACTGCTATGAAGACCATGAGCCCTTAATAAAGGGCAGTGGTGATAACCGAGTGGCATGTGGTGAGTGTCTGAGCGTTGGAAAAGTGGCCACCTTCCTTGAGTTTGAGCTTCTTCCTCCAGTTTCCAAGCCAGCAATTTAGCATTGTTTTGACTCTACATTTATTGTCACACCCATTGACAGCCAGGAAGCTGCAGCTTTTAAGGACCCACATGGTTAGATTAAGCCTACTTGCATAATCTAAAATAATCTCACCAGTTCCAGATTTTTTTTAAAGGTTTGTTTATTTATGCATTTATGCATGCAAGCTGGGGTGCGGGCCTGAGACATGGGGCACCAAGAGGGTTCACCAGAGACAGAGTGGGGAGCAGAACAGACAGAGTGATGGGGAGCAGTGGGCGAGGCAAGAGAGGTCTGCTGTGCCTTGTGGGAATCTCCCTGGCTAGGCTTCGAACTCGCATCACCACTGCCAACAGCTCCACAGCACAGGGCTTAACCACTGCGCCACCAGGGAGGCCCAGTTCCAGATATTTTCAGTTATATATGCAAAGTGCCTTCTGTCTTATCAGTCATATCAGTCATATCCACAGGTTCCAGGTATTAGGATGCGGGCATTTGGGGGAACCATTATTGTGCTATGAACTTCATTCTTCTGTCTTTTGTTCTTTCATTTGAAGTAAGGAACAGTTTTTTGAACTTCTACACACATATAAGAGGTTTTCATTAGACATATTTAAAATATTTCAGGAAGATTCCAAAATGGGGGTTCAAACAATCCTGAACTAGGACATAGTTGACATTACTAGTTTGTTTCTAAACACCAAGTGATAGTTCAGGGAGAATTGTAGGTAACTGCTTCACAGTCAGCCAGTATGCAATCAGATGAATTTGGCAAAAGAGGGATGGTATTATGAGCGCAGTTGTGCTCTCCCCTAAAATCCCCTTGTTGCCACTCTCACCTCCATTTCCTCAAAATTTGACTGTGGAGATGAAGCCTTGTAGGAAGTATGTTAAAATAAGATCTGTGAGGTGGTGTCCTAGTTCAGTCTGACCCGTGTCCTTGCTAGAAGGGGAATTGTGGACGCAAGTGCAGGTACGACAGCAGAGAGCATGTGAGGACGAGACAGAGGGCGGCCATCTATAAGGCAAGGAGAGAGGTGTCAACACCTTGATATTGGACCTTCAGCCTCTAGAGCTGTGAGAAAAGTATTTCGTGTTGGCTAAGCCTCCCCGTCTTTGGCATTTTCTTATGGCTGTCCTGGCAAATGAATACAGGTGTAAAGTGAAAGAGACAGTTTTGTGGAATGGAATTTGTTACGATCAGTTCTGAAAAGTAGCTTGGCATTAGTGTTAAATTTGGTAATATTGTCACCTATGAATCGGAATGGTATTTCCTGTCTATGGACCAAAAACTGTTTGCATAGCTGAAAAAAGGACACATTTGCAGTGATGTGTATATGCTTTGTTCTTCACATCATCAGAATCTTCACTTAAAAGTCTCAGTCCTGATGAAGCAACATCAAACTGCAGTCCCCCTGCCAAATGTTGGGATGGTGGAGATTAACTTCTGCTGTCTTGTGAGACATCTAGTTCATTGATATATTCTGGCTCCAATTAGTATATCAGCTTCATGTGGGCTGTTACATACCCAAGTCCTTTAAAGACATGAATTACTTCAGTCGTGATTGAATAGATATCTAAAACAAATGAAATATTATCACATTTGCTACAAACCTGATGAAAGATAAAATTTACCACTGAATCAAGCTGGCAAATATTAACAAATATTAAAGCTGGATGATAAACTACATTTTGATTGGATAGGAACTTTCTTAGATGGCTAGTGGAATGAAATTTGTTGCACTTCATTTGTAGACCAAATTGGCATTATTAATATAATTAAAAATAAAATATCCTAAGTTTGAGCAATTATTTGCAAGTGTTTCTTTAGAGAAAATTTCTGTGTTAAATGACACAAGAAAAGGTACTTACTAGTAAAACCTGTCGAAGAATCAATCTGTTAAAAACTTACAAATTAAATATAAAAATTTTCACAGTGCTATAGCAATGTATAGTAATTAAAATGTATGCACAAGAGCTATTTGAAACAGTTCCTATGAACACAATTGTGAGTAGAGACAAAATAAGTTGTTGTGGTGTGCAAGTATAGCATTGATATGAAAAAAGAATACTATTAAATAATGATGTTTTTATACAATAAAGTTATAAAAGCAATAACATACATAAAAGACACACTGCATTAATCCTAGGGAATAGAGAGCCCTTCAATACATCAGTAAGGCTTTAGCTATTTTACTTAATTGATCTGTAACAATTATTATTTGAAGGATATTCTTTATTGGATCTTCCAGATTACTGTCTAACGTTATCTATACAACTCTGTGTCCTAGGAGACTATTATTTGTTACAAGAATGGGTTTCTTTATTTGGATTTAGCCAACATGAAGCGTTGTAGGAGGTTTGGTTGCCTATCCTTCCCTTAATACTTATACTAGGAGCACTGTCTCCAGATTTGCTGAAGAAAGTGTTCATAGCTAGAATACTCCATACAACCATCTGACTAGTGAACTTATTTTCTACAATTTAAATTAAGCTGTGGGGGCCTCCCTGGTGGTGCAGCGGTTGAGCGCTGCACTGTGGAGCTGTCGGCAGCGCGCGATGCGGGTTTGACGCCCAGCCGGGGAGAATCCCACATGGTGTGGCAGACCTCTCCTGCCTCGCCCACTGCTCCCCTCAGCAGTGTATTTCTGATCTGCCTGTTCTGCTCCCCACTCTGTCTCTGGTACTCTCTCGCCGCCCCATGCCTCTGGCCTGTACTCCAGCTTGTGTGTATAAATAAATAAATCTTTAAAAAAAAAAAAAGAACATCTCATGTTCTTTAAAAAAAAAAAAAAATTAATCTGTGGTCTGAGGGCCTCCGTGGTGGCACAGCGGTTAAGTGCTGCGCTGTGGAGCTCTTGGCAGCAAGAACGCGAGTACAAGGCCCGGCTGGGGAAATTCTCACATGGTGCGGCAGACCTCTCCTGCCTCGCCCACTGCTCCCCTCAGCAATGTATTTCTGTCAGTCTGCCTATGCTGCTCCCCACTCTGTTTCTGGTGAAGCTTCTCGCCGCCCCACGCCTCTGGTCTGTACCCCAGCTTGTATGCATAAATAAAGAAAAATCTTAAATAAATTAATTAAATTAAATAAACTGTGGGCTGACAACACTGGTCCACAAATTTTTACAAAAGGCATGTTACTGAAATAAAATTAGTCATTTACTATCAATTTGTATAGTCAAATTCTAATTTTGGCTCTAGTTTTTTTTTTTGGTAATCTGCAATAAATTGATGTTTACATCACAAAATGCATGCCAATAGTAATAGGCCTATGGTTAATAACCCTAAAAAATCAAGTCATAGACAACTTCTTAAGTTTCTTTGTTTGTCTCTTGTACAGCTGTTCAGGAATAGAATAGGTGGAAGACAGTTTCCATTGTGCAAAAGCACAGCCTTAAGACTCAGTTTTGAAGAGTCTAGAAATAGTCTCCATTCTTGTGGGTCATGAGTGATTTCTTTTTTTTTTTTTTTAAGATTTATTTATTTACACATACAAGCTGGGGTACAGACCAGAGGTGTGGGGCGGCGAGAGGGTTCACCAGAGACAGAGCAGGGAGCAGAACAGGCAGATCAGAAATACACTGCTGAGGGGAGCAGCGGGCGAGGCAGGAGAGGTCTGCCATACCATGTGGGATTCTCCCTGACTGGGCGTCAAACTCGCATCGCTGCTGCCAACAGTTCCACAGCGCAGAACTTAACCGCTGCGCCACCAGGGAGGCCCAGGGTCATGAGTGATTTCTACGGCATTCATGAGGCCCTCAATATCGGAACAGAATACCAGAGTACTTTCCTTTCTGAAGAAAGGCTCCAAATGCTGGTGGTGCTTTTGATAGAAAGTAATTGTGACATCTTCTTCTAGAAGATTCCATTGTTGTAGTCTTGATCCTAGCAATTCTGCCTTGTTCTTGGATAAGTCCAAATCACAAACATTTAGTTCTTCCTGTGTTAGTCTGTGTGGGGTTGATGATGCACCACCATGAAAATCTGGATCACTGCATGCTGATGGAACAGGAGAAGAACAGGTCACCCTTGTCCTCATCAGATGAATCAAGAGAATATTCTTCTGGAGGTTCTGGAATAAGAAGTCCCTCACCCTGTGGAACTGGTCTCAATGCAGACAGAATGTTTGGGTAGACTATTCTCAACTTCTTTTGCTTTGTTATTCCACCGGACAGAGGAGGAACCAAGCAGAAGGAACAGTCTTTTATCTGGTTGCTCGGCTCTCTCCACACCATGGGGACTACAAATGGCATTGATGGTCTTTTCCCATTTTACCACTGTGAAAGCTGAGTTGTACATGCAGCACAGCATATATGCGGGGCACAAGGCTGGTCTTGGTCACCAACCTTGCATCCGAAGTAAAGATGATAAACCTTCTTCATTTGAGAAGTGATCCTTTTCTTCTGGTTGGCAAATGTCCCTTCCCCACATATAGAGCAGAAATTGCCCATGCTATTAACACACTTTTTAGGCATTTCTGTTCTGTATTGTGCCTAAATGGATAAAATACTAACAGTTCTATGGAACAATAGCTTCATCTGTCTTGCACAAAGTCTGAAATATTTTCAATGCTCAACCTTTCTGACAGGTCTTTCTATAGTGCACTGCTGACGTCAGCTTCCTTCAGCAGCCGCCTGGCAGTAGTATTGTACTGCATCAGAAAATGATGCAATCAACTCTGGATGATGTGTGCATGATGGTATTATGCAATGTGATACAATATTACATCGTTCTATGCTGATTTAGGATATTGTTGCAGTCCTACTGGATAGATTTACATAGTGAAACATATAAAATGCATTATATGAAATATCTTCAAAATGAGAGCTAATAAAAAATGTTCAGGGTTGTATTCGTGTTCAGCACACCAAAATACCACAGATTAAGGCCTTTTAAAGTCAGTAACACTCTCACTGTTGACCAGTGTAATAGACTCAGTTGCATTAGTCTCTACCCTGTCATACTGAAACACTTAGATTTTTTAACAGTGAAATTTTCTGTTAAATATTCAATTATGATTCTGCTGGAGACCACCTTGTGGTGCTGAAATGTCACATAATAAGATAGTTTATATAAACTGAATCAATGGTGAGTAAATGGTGCTTACTCTCATCACCAAAATGAATATTTAGAAACAAGTTTTAGAAATGGAAGTTTATTAGCCTAATAATAAACTTGCAATTTTTTCCCTATAATCTTTCAAATAATCCTCTTGTAAATTTTTACTTCATTTCCCTAGGAGTGACATATTTTTTCTAATGATTTATTCTTTACATTATCAGGGTATATAGCAATTGTTTAATTATATTGGAAAATGAAATTGCCCCCTTTTCTCAACATAAAAAGGACAAAAGAAGTATTGGACTTTGTTCTTGGTTAGAAATTTCAAGAGAGAACAGAAAGCAGAATGCATTTTTATTAATAAATATTCATTGAGGTTACATTGATTCATATGTAACTATGTAAATTTTAGATTTACAGCATTATAATTTTACATCTACATCACAATCACCACCAAAAGTTTCATTTTTAGTCTAACCATATAGTTGACCCCCTTTATTTACTTCATCCACTCCATGCTCCTTCCACTCTGAAAACCTGTAATCTGGTTTTGTGTCTAAGAGTTTCTTCTGATTGATTGTTTTGTATCTTTATATTCCACATAACAAGTGAAATCATATCGTACTTGTCTTCTTTTGATTTCTTTCAGTTAGCATAATTACCTCAAGGCTGATAAGGCAACATTTCTTTTTCTTTTTTTATTTTGTAGCTGATTAGGGAACCATGATACAGTGTAGTAGGGAGTGTCAAACAGTGACACTATGGAAATGGTACAGAGATTCCTCCAGAATCTAAGACAAGGGATACCGCATGATGTAGCTATTTCACTTCTGGGTTTTTATCCAAAGAATATGATGACACTAATTTGAAGAGCTACATGGATCCCATTTTTTTTTATTGCAGCATTATTTGTAATAAACTAAATGCGGAAACAACCCGAGTTTTCATCGAGGATGAAAGATTAAAGATTTAGCGTATATAAACAATGGAAAATAGAATGTTGGCTGCGTAACCTGAGCCTGGGGTGTTTGTGGTGAACTAAGAGTCAAAGCATCAGCTGTGTGTATCTCACAGGTTTGAGCACAGGTAATGTGGACACATCCAAGTCCCTATTGTGTAAGCTTTTCTTTTCCAAGTGCATATTTCTAATTCAATTCTTCCTCCTACATTCTTTTCCCCTTGACTGATGTATGATAATTGCTTCAACAGTTTCCGTAACTGGGTCATCTCTGCATCTATCTTTTTGTTCTTTCAACCACCCAATAATTGTGTATTCAGTAATCTCTAGTCTAATTATCCCTCTTTGAAATAACTAGCATTATTCTTTCTTTCTGATTTACCTTGATAAATACACTTGTGAAACCATTATTAAACTTTTATTTCTGTAGTATGATTCATAAAATTATTCAAATAACATTTTAGAAATTGTGCAGTGATTATAATTCTCTTTACTGCACTAATCTGCACCCTAAGCTGTGTCCTACAAGTGTGCTTCTGATGGCATAATTGTCTAAGTCTCTAGAGGAAACATTAAATGTAGATGCCTTTAGTCAGCTACGATAGCAGATCCAAGATTTTAAGACACAGTCTCCACTGGAATTAAAACTCTCTTAAAAGATTCCACTGATGTGTTGTTTTTTTTTTCAGAATGTATAGTTTTAGTAAATTTCATGTCAGAATCTAAAACTGCCTTGAAATGTGATTTTCATATGCCAACACCTTGATTTATATGTGTATAAAAGATACATTTCATGGGAAATTTGCATTGTTACTCCAGAAGTTACTCATTATATTAATGTACCCATACCATATGTAGCACAATCAGAAACCACTTTGTATGAAATCATTGACTTGAAAAATCACATCTGCTGGCTTAAAACTGAAAATAATGTAAAATGTGCATCTGTCTATGCCTAGATGGAGCCAGAAGTTTCTAGTTAAGAATATATATTGAATATATAAAGCTTATGCATCAAAACTATCTAAAAATAGTAAATTACTTAAATTGGTGGAGAATATTCATATTTTTATAAAGCAATTAAACTCCATAGCTGTGGACTAAAGCTATGTACTGAAATATCTGAATTGTTTCCTAGATACTATATACCTTAATTTACTGAATGTAAAATTAGGACAATAAAATTACCTAGACCTCAATTTATTGTTAAGATTGATTTCATTAATTTATGGAACATACAGAGACTAGTGTTTGGTATATAGGAAGGATTAACTTTTAAGCAATATCACTATTAACATTAACGTCATTTTCATCCACTATTACTGTTCTACATGAACTGGTATTCACTTACTTGGCAATTACCAAATAAAGGATACTTTCCAAATTTTCACCATCTCATCTCTCTAAAGAAAAGGTTTAAGTTTAACAATATGAACAATATTAGATGTCTTGTGACAATGGCAACAACTTGGTCTTAAAAATAAATAGTATCTCCAAACTCAGTAATAATCCTAAACCCTACTGAATTATTAGGAAGGTACAATACTATTTTGAGACTAACAAAATTATATCCCTACAAACATAAATGAAGATTCGGAAGTGAACACACATGCTGAAAATAAAAAAAATGGAAACTCTGATGTATATCCATATATCTAGCTGTCCATATAATATATACTAATCTCGTCTTACTTAAGGGCAGATATCAAATGATGCAGTGGAAGGAGTGGGCAATCATTTACTCAATTAATATATGCTCTGTCTTGCAAACACTTTTACATTCATGCTTTAGCACATGTCACAAATATGAGATGTAAACGAAGTCACCCAGTGAGATTTGTTAAAAGGGCCAATGTAGCCTCCTGCATGCACATTTTCAGATTTCATTTTCTCTTGTTCTCAGCAATATGATAGGATGTCTGGATTTATAGATCTTGAAAAGGATTTAAGAAAAAAGGACAAGTACATTTCTAAAAATATATTAATAAATACAGTAGGCAGGATTCCTTATGCTCCCCGAAGATTTCCTATTATAATTCCTTGAACTATGAATATGATGAGATACTGTAGTTGTGAGTGTACGGGGTAACAGGAGGAAATTTGTAGATGAAATTAAGATTACTGGTCACAGGATTTTTATCTTATCAAAAGAAAAGTTCTCCAGGTAGGCACAATCTAATCACATCAGCCCATTAAAAGCTGAGTTCTCTTTAGTCCATTAATAGCTGAACATTCCTTCTTCTTTTAGATTCTTTTTTCTTTTCTAAAAAATTCTCAATTAAAAAATTAATTAACATTGATTTACAACATTTGTCTGTATAATTCCAAGTTATAGCTTCACACCCCTTTCGATGTCTCTCACCACGCCCAGCACCACAGCACCCATAGTCCTCCGCAATGGTCCATGGGTGGCTGTAAGACCTGACGCCATTTTCTGTTTTCTAGTAAAGGTTTCTTATTTCTTCTTAAATACTTGAATTATTTATCAGTGAAACTATAAGAATCTGGTTCTTAGAGAAGGCTTTTATGTCCTGATTAAAACTTTAAATAGATATTGGGCTGTTCGGGTCATCAATATGCAATGTTTGAACACTGGGAGTTTATGCTTTTCAAGTTTTAATAATTAGATGTAATTATGTTATTCTGTACCCTGTCCTACTGAAGTAGACAAACTTTTTGGAACACTGGAATTGTCTATTGAAGACTTTTTATGACACCCCAGAGGCAACACAACTGTGATACTGAAATACCACATTGAAAAAGTGTTTATATACTTTGAAACAATGACCAGTAAATGATACTTTTCTTCCATAACCAAAATGAATGTATTTGGAAACAAATTGTGGAAAGGAAGGTTGTTCCATTTGTGGGTTTTAGAGGAGTATACCTTCAAGTTGCTTCTCCAGTTCACTGAGCTACCAAATTTGGGGACATAGATTTGCTCATAGTGTTACTTATAGTCCTTTTAATGCCTGTGAAATTAGTAGCAATTTATTCTAGTTCATTTTGGATATTAGTGATTTGTGACCCCTTCTACCCTCCTTCCATCCCTCTGCCACCTTAGTCCCCTGCCCCTTATTAGCCTATATAGAGGTTATTGATGTTTCAAAAGTTTTCAAAGAACTGAATTTTGATGTTGTTAATTTCTGAATTGATTTTGTTTTCTTTTCTTTTTGTTCATTGTATTTTTCTTTATTTAGTTCCCCTCCTTTTTACTATCTGCCTTGAGTAGGAAGCTTAGATTATTGAGATGTTTGTTATTTTCCTAATATATATTTATATAAATATATTTGTAAACATATGTAATATGTAATATTTATACCTATCTTCTTTATTAAATTTATTTTAAATTCACATTTTTTACTCCTTTAACCAACAATTGTATAAACTATTGCTAATTGTTGAGGTTAAGCATGTTTTCTAATTTTGATTTTATATTTTTAATAATTTAATATTAACTTCACTCAGAAAATACAGTTATTATTTGTGAAATGACAGTACTAAGTTCACAAGTATTATCATTTACTGTGTCCAGTAGGCTTTAAATTTTTTTCTTAATGTCAAATATTGCATTAATGAGCTTTTTTTTTCTTTTTTTAATATATATTTTTATTATTTATGTCTTTTATATTTTGTATTTCCCTTGGGTAGCCCACCACCAATTCACCCATGATCCATCTCCATGGTCCCTTATGTTCTTTTCTATTCCATTTTGTGCCCTTTTCCTCCCCTTCCCCCGCCCCCCTCCCCCCATGCTGAGTGTCTCTCTCCTATTTGGTTTCCTTATAGTCCTGTTATAAGTGAAACCATTCGATATTTTTCTCTTTCTTTCTGGCTTATTTCACTGAGTATGATCCCCTCTAATTCCATCCATGTCACTGCAAATTGCATGTGTTTATCTTTGAATGCTGAATAGTATTCCATTGTGTATATGTACCACATCTTCTTGATCCAATCATCTATTTTTGGACATCTGGGTTGCTTCCATACCTTTGCTATTGTGAACAGTGCCGCAATGAACATACGGGTTGATTATTGATTCTGATTTTTTGTTGACGGTTTTTATTAATACATTTTAATTTCCTCTATTTGACATTTTAACCATGGTAAATTAAAGACACTTGCAGATAACTGTAGTTACTAGATGAATTTTAGATGTTTCTCTTTTTAAATGTTTTATTTATCCTTTGTTTCCAGTCATGAAGTTGTTTTCTGCCTTTTTATTTTTAGTCATAAAGTCCTGTTTATTGTTTGTTTGTTTTTCTGTGTCTTTTTACTTTTAGCTATGTCAAAAATTTTCTTTAACAATTGTAGAGACTTAAGGTTATGTTCGTCCTTTTATAGGACTCGGCTATCTGTCTGCTACACAAAGTGAGGGCACCTGTCTTCTAATTCACAAGGATTGTCTTCGGCTGTGTCGAATATTGAGGGGCAAGTTCTTATTCTCATGAGGACTATGTTGATCTAAGCTGGATGGTGATCTTTGAATGCCTCAGTATACCTCAGGCTTGCTCATGACCCTCTAAGGTTTTTAACTGAGAACCTGGTGTTTTCTGCACAGTCCCTCGCTTGAGGCAGGTCTCGAAACCTAATATCTGTCTCAACAACCTGTTCAAATCTTGACTCCGTCTTTCAACAGCTTTCTGACATGTTCACCCTCTGTGCTATGAAGAGGATTGGGCAAATAAACCTGTCAAGAAAAATAATTTTGTGTTTGAGGCGCCCCAAATCTTTCCCAAAGCCTCTGATGATTTGTTTCAAATCTCACAAGAGAGTCATTTGAGGTTGCAAAACACACGCTATCCGCACCTGGTACCTGTTTGGGCCTAGCATAAAAAAATGTTGAAGCTCAGATCTACACTTGAATGTTTACTCCAGAGACTTAGCCCTGAGAGGGCTTTTTGTCTCAGTTTCTCTGCTGCCTTCAAATCTTGTTTCCTACTTGTCCGCAGATGCCACCAACTTCATCAGCAGAAAGGGATTTAATCCAATGAATTTGGTACTTAGAGTCCTATTGGTAATGCTGAAGGAGTGGCCTCTATGCTCACGCCTAGGAGAAAAGCCAAAGTCAGCGAGACTACGCTGGCTCTCCCTCGGGCAGCTGTTGCCTCTTCCACAATCAGACAGATGCGTATTCAGAGAAAAAAGAAGATGCTGAAAATCATTATCTTAAATAATAGCACAGCATAGATAGCGTCAAGATTCCCAGACCCTCACGACAGCAGCAGCACTCTGGACCCATGTTAAGCTACTGACTGAACTCGCTGCTAAAGGTGGGCAACCCCTGTCTGTCAGAGCAGCAGTCTTGCTTGCAGGTTAGCCTGTGCCTACTTTGGTTGTCTGTCTTTTTATTTTTTAACATATATATATCTATATATATATATATATATATATAGATATATATATATATATTTTTTTTTTTATTTAATTGAGGTAACATTTCTCCCATCAGGTATCACCACTGTAGTGCATCCACCACCAAATCACCCACTGTCCCCCACCGTGGTCCCTTGTGCTTCCTCCCCTCTTTGTTCTTACACCACGCCCCACTTCCACCCTATGGCTGCTTCCAAACGACAGGTTCTGTAGTCAGCTTTCAAGGGCTAGTTTTTATGCTTGCCTTTATCTGACCTTTAGTTTGGTTTCTCTGTTTTCCTCATACTAGTGACACCATCCAGTTTTTATGTTTCTCCTTCTGACTTTTATCACCCAGCACTATCCCTCTGGCTACATTCATGTTTCCACAAATGACATGAGTTTAACTTTTTTTGATTGCTGAGTAATATTCCTTTGTGCATATATCCCACATCTTCTTAATTCATTTATCTGTTTTGAGGCACTTAGTTTGGCTCCCATAATTTGGGAGCCCATATGAAGCACCCATAATTTGGCTATTATAAATAACATTGATTAACATGGGAGTGTAAGTCTCCTTTTGAGTTACATTTTTAAATTTTTTTTGGATAGATTCCTGGGAGTGGGATTACTGGGTCATATATCATAGTCTTGGACTGCAAGTAATTAAATGCATCTAATCCTAAAGTTGTTCAAGGATCAACTATAGAAATAATGGACTTTTTAATTTACACTTCTGGATGAACACTAGAATAATTTTGGTAAGTCAAATGAAATATTCTGTTCCCATTTGTTGTGAACTTCAATAATTTGTAACTCAAAAATTTTGCAATAGCAAGTCCTCTTATTAGAACTACAATATTATTTATTTCAATGCTACTTAACACTCTCAATAAAACTTTCCAGTTTTCTAAATTTTATATTTGGGTAATTATTCCTAGGTTTTTTTCAGTCTAGATTTAAGTTGCTTGTTTAATGCTGGTACATATCAAAATAAATAATGTACATTTATGTTATATAGAGATGATTTTATATCTTTTAAATTCTACTGTTGATTGAGCATGTTAAATTTTGTAAGATGGTAATTTCTTTTTATTTTTAACTTTTACCTTTCCTCCATTACTTCTGTTACATTGCTGTATGCATCTTAACCTAATCAACTCTCTCATAGTGCATTCTTGCTGATAGAAATACAAATACATCTGTGAAACATACTTTCTTCATTCCCTGCAGATGTATTCAAATTGCTCTAAACAATTCACACTGTTCCACTCCCCTTTCTATGAGTGATTGCGATGTGAGCAATTAATGACATGAAAGTAGGGCCTATCTGGAGGTTCAGGAACCAAAATTGCTGACGATGCCCAGCACGGCTGCATGCATCTTGTAACCAAAAAGGGTGCCAGCCTTTGAATAAAATCGGCACTCTGAGGGAGGAAAAGTGAAAAGAACTGGGGGAAAAAAAAAACCAAAAACTTAGTTTTTAAGCAACTGAGTCAATTATTTAAAGTGCTGCAATTCTACAATAATAGCATTCAATAGAATTAAAGGCATTTGAATTGCAATTTTCTGTTGTTACTTTGTCAAAGATACCACACGGATAATTGATGGGTCAAATCCCCTAGAAGAATGTTAATCATTGGTACTAACAGCATCTGTGCTTGTATAATTTTAACCCAGTCTTGCTAAGAATTATAAAACAGAAGTGAATGTGAAAATTTACCAACTCTTTTTATTCCAGTGATCAAATAAGTTTTATTAATCAATTGTATTATTTTACGTGTCATCACAGTAGTAAATTTAATTCCTGTTATGATACGCTAAGATTATTTTAATATATTTCCTGGGTATATTTATTGATATATTACGTAAGATTGGATTATGGTTATTTTTGATACTATCTATATACCTCTTCATGTAGAAATTCAACATGATTATTATAGCATAAATTATAAATCAATTAATAACAAAAATTATTTATATTGTTATTTACATAAAAATGGTTGTCTTAAATAGTCAAATACCAAACAAGTATACTTAACATAATGATTCTTAGGTAATGTTAATATGGGAACAACATATTTACATAGATACAGAGTTCAATGTAATATTCTAGTACTGTGCTGTATGGCTAAAACCTCAAGTTCATTTATGTTAATGCAATATCATAATTAGCCAGACATTTTAAGATTGTACCTGGTTTACATACAAAAAAGATGCATCCATTTTATTTATTTATTTTTTTTTAAGATTTATTTATTTATGCATACAAGCTGGGGTACCGTCCCGAGGCATGGGGCGGCGAGAGGGTTCACCAGAGACAGAGTGGAGAGCAGAACAGGCAGATAGACGGAAATACACTGCTGAGGGGAGCAGCGGGCAAGGCAGGAGAGGTCTGCCGCGCCATGTGGGAATCTCCCTGGCCGGGCGTCGAACTCGCGTCCCCGCTGCCGACAGCTCCACAGCGCAGCGCTTAACCGCTGCGCCACCGGGGAGGCCCGATGCATCCATTTTAAATATACATTTTGATTACTTTATTTATCTAACCACACAACCAAAAGCCAAATCAATATATAGGAAGGATACTTAACATTCCATAATTTCTCTTTGTTGTCAGTTTACTCATTGCTTTCCGTAAGCAATGAGTTCTTTATACTAAAACTAAATGTTCTTTATATGTAACTTTTGCCCATTCAAGAGCTTCATATAAATTTCAAAAATACAATATGTACTCTTTTATGTGTAACTCTATCCCTTCAGCATTATGCTTTTAAATTTTATATACGCTGTTTCATGTATCGATGGTTTATCCTATTGTATTGCCAGTAACTATTGCGCATACTACATGGACATAGCTCAACTTGTTAGTCCTTTCACCTGTTGATAGTTCTTTTGATCATTTCCAGGTTGTTTTTTTTTTTAATAAATGTGGCTGTCATACACATTCAGTAGAAGGTCCTATAGATTTTAACTTTAATTCTCTTGGAGAAATGTCTAGGAGTGTAATTGCTGACCACATAGCATGCCAGTTAGCAGTTTATTTTCTCCTAACTCTAAATTCTCCTTCCACTGATTACTCTGTAAAAATGAAGATGGGCTATTTAATTTTTCTTCTTTTCTGTTCACTGGCATGAGACTGAGCTTTGTCAATAGATGATCCTGGGATAGCTTCTCTAATACCAAGCTTTTCACAACAGTGACCAAACTCCAGTTCAGATGAGTTCTCCATCATCCAACTCATGGGTAAACAGCTCTCCCACGCCCAGTGTTCACACACATGGTGGTGTGTATTACCTAGAGGCTGGCAGCTTCCCTACCAGTGGTTTCATCCTGCCTCCAGTGCATAGCTTTTCTGGTGCTCCAGAGGGCATAATTTCATCAAGGAACCACAGCAACTTCCCTGCAACTCAGTGAGCACAGTGGAGTCCTTTCCATCAGGGTCTAGATAACAGTCTAAAGGTGGGACAGGGAAGTTCTTCCTGCATATGCTATCTTACACCTTTTGATTAAGCCTACTCTTCTATGAATGAGTCCTGTATTCTTTAGATTTCTCTTTACTTCTTAATAATTAATCCATCATTATTTGATTCTCCTTTTTGCAAAAAACATTTTCAAGATCAAATTCCCCCCATTCTATTTACTATCTAGTTTCTCTGTTTTAGTAGTGCAATGTAAAATGCAACTCTTGGCTTTGATATTTGTTCTCCTTCTCCACTTTTTCCAGTTCTGGAGATTATACATAATTTTCTTAATTTTCATTTTGACCACCCTGTTTCTGAGTTGTGTTCTGTTGTCTAGTATTTAGTTTTGTTCTTTTTACTAGTTTATGTTATCTCAGTTGAAAAGATGATGATTTTATAAGTTTCACTTCCTCCAGTGATTACTGTTTTATATACTGCAAGGACACCATTGCTTCATATATTTCATCAGGTTTTATGCCTATTCACATTGGAGGGTTTTTTTTTTTTTTTTGTAAGAGTCACTGTTAAGATCTCAGAGTTCTTTTTTTTTTTTTTTAAGATTTATTTATTTACACATACAAGCTGCGGTACAGGCCAGAGGCGTGGGGCAGCGAGAGGGTTCACCAGAGACAGAGTGGGGAGCAGAACAGGCAGATCAGAAGTACACTGCTGAGGGGAGCAGCGGGCGAGGCAGGAGAGGTCTGCCGCACCATGTGGGATTCTCCCTGGCCGGGCATCGAACTCGCATCACAGCTGATGACAGCTCCACAGCGCAGTGCTTAACCGCTGCGCCACCAGGGAGGCCCATGATCTCAGAGCTCTTGAAGTGGCGTTGTTGACAAAGCCAACAGCAGAAGTCTCACACTATAATTTTGAGCCCTCCAAATGATGTAGAAATTTAAAAAATTGCTTCAACCCCATCATATAATATTTGTGCCTTGAAAGTTGCTAAGACAAGAAAATATTAACAACATTCAAGGATACTATACAAGCATACTAAATATTTGACTATCAGGATTTGTTGCATGATTCTTTTCTTTCTGGTAGAATGTTTTTTTTTTTAAGAGGGGTATTGAGGACCATGTAATGATTTCTCATCTTCCTACTTATTCCAGTTAGCATTTTTAACCAAAACATGCCACTTTAAGCCAGTAATCTCTATAACCCCTCCATACTGAGTTTTAGTCTTCTATTTCAAGTCGCTTAGCAGACATATCCGTTTTTCCTGTAGATAAACTCAAAATGCCAATGTGAACTCATGGTATTTTTTTTAAGAATCTTCCCTTCATAGTTTAGATTAAATGTATCTCCTCTCAATGACCAAGTCTGAAAACTGTCTTGCTATTTTTCCCTTATCAAAGGATGAGTTACATATATTATACCATTTTCATTTCTCATATCAACTATGACTTCCCTACCACAATTGATTTAATTTCTATTCTCATAATAGTTCTAGTTATAGTTCTAATAATTACAGAACTCTCACCATTCTTTCAATGTTGTCAAAGTAATATTTACAAAAGCAAATGTGATCATGAGACTTTTCCTCTTAGAGTTATTGGGTTAAAATTCACTTATTAACTGGACAAATCAAGTCAAACATTTGATACCTGATATCTCTTCAATTCCCATGATCCTAATACATGAGAAGCATGATTTTGTCTAGACGTGATTTTTAAAATATTCTCAAAACGTGTTGTAATTTGTCAAGACTCTGGAATTTTACAGGTGTATCTCCTTGGGTGCAACAGACCATGTGATTGATAAACTCTATTCCTGGGTAGTTCACTTAATCTTGCATCAATACTTTTTAAGATTCTTATATTTTTACATATTTTAAAAGCTGATATCACCTGGTGATAGACTTATTTAAGTACTTATCAAGGTATATGTACTAAAATTTTCTGTTTAAATATTTCCCCTATTTGTTATTTTGAAGTAAAGCCAATTTTAATAGACTTGGAAATTGTGGCATTTAGTAAAATACATTCCACATAGAGTGACATACTTCAAAAATATTATTTTGATAAATAATCTCAAAAGACTTGCAGATATAATAGCACAATACAGCACATCAGATGTATAGTAATATTTTCATCCTATACACCAAAATAACTAAAAGTTTGTTTAATGTGTCCTAATACATGCCCTCTACTATATTTAGTCACTATTAAACAGTTAGGCTTTAAAATAATCCTCCATAGAAAAGATAAATAGGACAGTGGAAGACTCCTGGAGGGCACTAAGGTGCCATAAAATAGATTAAATGAGAGACAAACTTTCAAAGAATGTAGAAGGTGAAGGACAGTACCAAGTTTTGTAAAGAAAAAAAAAACTGTTTTAGTTTTATTCCTCATAATATGTTCCCTGGAGACAGCAACAATCTGAAGCTTGATCTA
The DNA here is from genome assembly GCA_004024925.1 of Scalopus aquaticus. Classification (NCBI taxonomy): domain Eukaryota; kingdom Metazoa; phylum Chordata; class Mammalia; order Eulipotyphla; family Talpidae; genus Scalopus; species Scalopus aquaticus. The sequence goes on from PVIJ01012509.1 coordinate 45,639, forward strand.
TGTATTAGGAAGAAAGAAATAGAAACTGCATGCTCAGGGGAATACAGCTATAAACAAATAAATTGGTGATGTTTATTTTAAAACACATTTTCCATTTTTTTGGTAGGTTTTTGATTCCCACTATGATATTGAAAGTGGTAGTTCACAACTTCTCAGCAACTGACTTCAAATTATACAGCTCATGAAATAACAAAAAGGTCTTTTTTTGTTGTCACTTGAAATTAAGTATAAATAAATATATATAATCAGGAAAGGAAGTAATTTTTTCTATATTTCATTTTTTTATCAATATTCCTACATGCCCCATATACTGGGTAATTGCAAATGAATCCAATTTTACGCCAGCATTTTACACTCAATGGAGACATATAATTTAAACAGTTCTCATACTCATTAGTTATCTTTGCTGAGAAGGCAATAAAGAGCCACCTGGGACATAAACAGGGAAGGGATTTCTTTCTACCTACACAAGGTCAGAAGTTAAACAGCCAGAGCTGTGAGGAGGCACCAGGACACTCAGCCACCTCGGCTCACTCCTTCCTCCCCGTTGGTCTTCCATTTTGTCAGACGTAAACGTGTGATGTCACCATGTAGAATGGATGGCTCAAAATTGTAGGGTTTTGTTGTTGTTGTTTTATTGTTTCTTTTAAGAAATTGTTTGTCCTATGCATCCTTAAAAATCAGAGACTATATTTCAAAGAAGCAGGCAAAAATGGATATCTAAACATAAGTTTAAAATTTGTAAGTCTGTTCTTTCCCTCTGAGTTCCCATCTCCTGCCTCTTCTCTTGTGCAAAATAGTTATTTGGTTGAAGTGGGGGATGTCTTAGGTAATAGAGCAAGGGCAAAGGAATTTCTTTCTTTATTTTGCTTCTTTACGGGATTTTTCTGCAAAGTGGTTGTTGTGGGTTGAGCCATCTACTCGTGATAACTGAGCTCCAGGGGGCGTAACTCTGGTAATTCTGATAAAAGCCTCTTGTTCAATTTGAATCTAGTATAACACTGGGTCTAATTTCTCTAGATTTGGTCACAGTTTGGGTATAAATTCAATAAAGTTTGAGTGTACATCTGTCAAATTCTTCATGTTATCCCCTCAGGCTGCAAGAAGAATGCCCCCAACTCTTCCTCTTTTTGAATCATATTATGGAAAATTGATAAGTTAATAACTTGACCAGGTTCTAGGTTCTACTTATTGATGCATTAATGAGGGAGAAGGTGTTGGTGTAATGATGTTTCATCATAATGTGGAATATCAGCTGCTTTGTTCTAAGGATATTCGTGATCTTATATATATATTTGTGTTAAGAAGGGGACTAAAGTTTTAGAGCTTAATATTTATATTAAGTTACACTTGATGTAAATATAGTGGAAACATTTTTAATTATTAACTAAATCAATGTACCATATTACATTCATATATTAAATGGATACTTTTATGTTTTATTTATCAATTTTCTTGAAAATATGTTCTAATTTCAAACTACTTTTAACTGTTTTGGAAGAGTTATGAAAAACTACCAAAGAAAAAAAAATTCCCTGAAAAGAAGGATAGCCACATATGCTAAGAGAAAGTGAAATCTCTGCTTCAAAATTGTTTGAAAATCATTAAGTTGATTAATATATAATATGCATATGAATTTTTACATATAGAAATTTATATGTGAATTTCTAATTCAAATTTTGTCTTTTCAATCTGAAATTTACTAAAATGTGCTGCATTCTGAATTTTTTTTTATTTTTAATAACCAAGCAGGTTAAGGTAAGAAGTATTAATCAGTTGCCCTTAATTTAGCACACTTAATTCACACACACGTGCATTGCAAGTGTGTGTGTGTGTGTGTGTGTGTGTGTGTGTGAATGCATATTTACATGACCTTGTAGAAATTTGTGGATCCTTTTTTACTATATTAGATGGGTCTGAATAATGATTCCCAGAGCATTTTCATAATTTTAAATCTTCAGTATTTCTAAAATTCAGTAGTTGAAATGACTTAGTTATATAAAGATAATACTGATAAGCTTATAAAAGGAAAGTAGAATTTCCAAACTACCAAAAAAGCTTAATTTTAAGAAAATCATCTGTATGCAATTATTAAAATTGCTGTAAAAATTTAGAAAACCATGTTCTTGCTTTGGGTGAAGTAACTTCCTCAAATATATTTGTTAAATATAGTTGTAGAAGATGACTATTTGGCCACAATTATGTTTTAGCAAACTTTCCATAACCATTTGTTTTCATCGTCATCATTAAATATTTTTTTCTGTATTCTCGGGGACCCTGTTACCATGCATTTTTATCTTCTTAGTTTTATTTTCAGCCTTTCCTGATTACTGAACCCCAAAAGTATTCTGACCACATTTCATCATGTTATAATGTATTTCTTTTGTTCATTTAATATCATCTTGTAATTTCAATTTTAATTTGTTTTTCTAGGAAACAGCAGTTAGACGAGGATATGAGTGACTTGCTTCCTGTGGTATGTGGACTTATTCTTTCTTTCGTTGTCCTTAGCTATTATTTGTATTGATTTAAGTCATGGATGATAACTGATACACCAAACCTTTATATTTGTAGAGTTTGCTAGATATTATTATTATTATTATTATTATTATTATTATTATTTTGGTAAAAGAACTGGGGTATAGGCCAGAGGTGCTGGGGGTGACAGGATTCACTAGAGACAGAGTGGGAAGTAGAACAAGTGGATTTACTGCAATAACACTTCTAAGGAGAGCAGTGAGACAGGAGAGGTCTCTGTGCCTTGTGGGTCATCTTCTTGGCCGGGGATAGAACTCATGACGTAGTGGTCATAGTGCTGAGCCTTGACCCCCAGGCCACCAGGGAGGACCTAGATCTTTATATTTCATTCTGATTTGTGCATCAGTATTCTATCTGTGTTTAAAATGAATATCAACTTTGGTCACAAGGTTATACATCTTAATTGTGATTTTTAAAATGTGCATCATGAATTTTGGTTATCTAATTTATCTATAACTTTCTAAGGAAGTCATTTCAAATATACATACTATATCAACTTGAGAATAACTTCTTAAACTTGCACTGATTTAGGCTTTGATATGTGGAGAGGTGATGTGGTATTTAAAATTACCTCTAATAGGCCCCTTTTCAAGAAAAAAAATTCACAGTTGCTTAACTTTTTATCTGTAAAATAGGAATAATAATACATTCAAACTCACATTGTTATGAATGTTAAATGAGTTATTACCAGTGAAGAACTTAGAGCAGGATATAATACTTAAAATGTTCTCTATGAGTATCTTTTTTTTTTTTTATAATATATATTTTTATTGTTATTTATGTCTTTTACATTTTGCATTCCCCTTGGGTAGCCCACCACCAATTCACCCGTGATCCATCTCCATGGTCCCTTGTGTTCTTTTCTATTCCATTTTGTGCCCTTTCCCTTCCCTCCCTCCGGCTTCTTCCTCCCTCCCTCCCCCCCCACTGATTGTCTCTCTCCCACCCGGCCTCCCTATAGTCCTGTTATAAGTGAAACCATTCCATATTTTTCTCTTTCTTTCTGGCTTATTTCACTGAGTATGATCCCCTCTAATTCCATCCATGTGGCTGCAAATTGCATGTGTTTATCTTCTTTCCATGCTGAATAGTATTCCATTGTGTATATGTACCACATCTTCTGGATCCAGTCATCTATTTTTGGACATCTGGGTTGCTTCCATACCTTTGCTATTGTGAACAGTGC
>PVIJ01012510.1:0-49280 GCA_004024925.1 Scalopus aquaticus
CCTGCCCCTCCCCTGCACCCCCTGCCTGCCCCTCCCCTGCCCCTGCTCCCCCAGGCCCCCCTGCACCTCCTTCCCCCCTCCCTGCCCCCACCGGGCCCCTGCATCCCTGCTCCCCCAGCTCGCTCAGAGCCTGTGGGTGGCATCCGAGTGGTCCAGGTGGGCTGCTCTCACCTCCCCAGGACCAGAGACCGAGGTGCTTTCATTTGGAGAGACTTCCTGGGGACCCGCCCCTCTTCCCGCAGACAAGAGCAGCTCCTCCTTACAGACTCCGTCCTGTGCTGAGCTGCACCCCAGAGGTGAGCCCCAAGACTCAGGTGAGTCCCAAGGCCCAGGTAGGCTCCAAGGCCCAGGTAGGCTCCAAGGCCCAGGAAGGCCCCAAGGCCCAGGTAGGCCCCAAAACTCCAAGGCCCAGGTAAGGCCCAAGGACCAGGTAGGCCCCAAAGCCCAGGTGAGCCCAAGGCCCAGGTGAGCCTCAAGACCAAGGTGAGCTCCAAGGCCCAGGTAGGCCCCAAGGCCCAGGTGAGCCCCAAGGCCCAGGTAGGCCCCAAGGCCCAGGTAAGCCCCAAGGCCCAGGTGAGCCTCAAGGCCCAGGTGAGCGCCAAGGCCCATGTAGGCCCCAAGGAAAGGGGGGCCCAGAGCCGAGGTAAGACCAAGACCCAGGTAGTCCCCGGGCCCAGGAAGACCCCAAGGCCCAGGTGAGCCCCAAGGCCCAGGTAGGCCCCAAGGCCCAGGTAGGGACCCCAAGGCCCAGGTAAGCCCAAGGCCCAGGTTGGGCCCAAGGTCCAGATAGGCCCCAAGGTCCAGGTAGGCCCCAAGGCCCAGGTGAGTCCCAAGACCCAGGTAAGCCCAAGGCCCAGGTAAGCCCAAGGCCCAGGTGAGCCCCAAGGCCCAGGTGAGCCCCAAGGCCAAGGTAAGGCCCAAGGCCCAGGTGAGGCCAAACCCCAGGTAAGCCCAAGGCCCAGGTAAGCCCAAGGCCCACATAGGTCCCAAGGGCCAAGTAGGCCCCAAGGCCGAAGTGGCCCCAAGGCTGCAGGTGGGTCAAACCCCAGGTGGGCCCCAAGGCCCAGGCGAGCCCCAAGTCCCAGGTAAGCCCCAAGGTCCAGGTGAGCCCCAAGGCCCAGGTGTCCCCCAAGTCCCAGGTAGGCCCCAAGTCCCAGGTAGGCCCCAAGGCCCAGGTAAGCCCAAGACCCAGGTGGGCCCCAATGCCCAGGTGGCCCAAGGCCTAGGGGGGGCCCAAGGCCCAGGTAAGCCCAAGGCGCAGGTAAGCCCAAGACTCAGGTAATCCCAAGGCCCAGGTGAGCCCAAAGCCCAAGTGGACCCCACCGGCTCTGGTGGGGATGGGTCGTTCATCCTCAAGAGGCACCCGCATCTCCCAAGTCTCCAAGGCCCAGGTGGGCCCAAGGCCCAGGTGGGCCCTAAGGCCCATGTGAGTCCCAAGGCCCAGGTAGGCCCCAAGGCCCAGGTAGACCCCAAGCTCCAAGGCCCAGGTAGGCCACAAATTCCAGGTAGGCTCCAAGGCCCAGGTAGGCCCCAAGGCCCAGGTAAGCCCCAAAGCCCAGGTGAGCCCCAGGGCTCAGGTGGGCCCCAAGGCCAAGGTAGGGCCCAAGTCCAGGTAGGCCCCAAGGCCCAGGTAAGCCCAAGGCCCAGGTAGGCCCCAAGGCCCAGGTAAGCCCCAAAGCCCAGGTGAGCCCCAAGGCCCAGGTGGGCCCCAAGGCCAAGGTAGGGCCCAAGTCCCAGGTGGGCCCCAAGGCCCAGGTAAACCCAAGGCCCAGGTAGGCCCCAAGGTCCAGGTAAGCCCCAAGGCCCAAATAGGCCCCAAGGCCCTGTTAGGCACCAAGGCCCATGTGGGCCCAAGGCCCAGGTAAGCCTAAGGCCCAGGTGAGCCCAAGGCCTAAGTGGGCCCAAGGCTCCAAGGCCCAGGTGAGCCCAAGGCCCAGGTGAGCCGCCTCACCCTGAGGACCAGGGAGCCGCGCCGCAGCGCCCAGCCCTCCCCCCAGCACGCCCGGCAGACTCGCATCCGTGCTCGGCCGACAGCCTGGCGCGGCCATCAGGGACACGCCCCTCGGTGCTGGCCGCTCTGCCCCCCCAGACTGGCTCCCCTGTGCTGCCGTCCAGCTTCCCGAGGCCGGTCCTGCTGCTCGCCTGCTGGGAGTCCTCTGGGGATGGCTCATCGTGGGGGTGCCCATCAAGCCACTCACGGGGAGCCTTGAAATCTGGACCCCCCAGCATGTTTCTGCCGGTCTCTGACCTGCTGGCAAAGGCGAACCACGATGGGTCCAGTGAGCAGGGGGCACTGTCCAGAGAGGCGGGCAGCAGGCAGAGTCCCTAGCCACAGTGGGGGCCCGCAGGGGCACTGTCCTGCCCTGGGGGGCGGTAGGGCAGGGGCGGTGGGGGGACAGCTGCGGGCAGTGGGGCGTGGCTGGCCCCAGGCCGGGGTGCAGGCAGCTCTGGCCCTGGCTGTGGTCCAGGTTAGGGAGCCGGAGCGGAAGAACCCCGACGCCTCGAGGGCGGGCACAGGCAGACGGCCGAGGACCCCACCTACAGGAGCGCTGAGGGGCCGAGGACATCAGGCCGCAGCCTGGGCGCAGAGCGCCGCGGGCGCCGTGCAGCGGGGCGTCCTCTTGGGGAGCGCCCGCCCCGCAGCCGGGCGTGAGGACCGGCGGCCTCCGGGCGTGTCCAGGAGGCCGCGGGGGCGGGGCCCAGGCCTGGCCTGAAGAATTTCCCCGTCCCCTAATCTTCGTAGCGGGGTGTGGGGCTTCCAGGCCTGACCTTGAGCTGCCTCGGGGGCTCCCCCAGGGAGAGCCGCACAGGAGGCGAGCGTGCTCGCGGCGGCGCTTCCCGGGGCGCTCAGGAGACGGAGTCGCAGTGCCCGCGGAGCCGCGCCTCGCCCACCGGCTCTGGCGGGGATGGGTCGTTCATTCTCAAGAGGCACCCGCATCTCACAAGCTGGAGGCCATCTCAGCGTCCCCCCGTCTGGGGAACGAAGCGGGGGGGGGGGGGGGGGGGGGGGGGGGGGGGGGGCGCTGGCTGGAGGCCAGAGGGCAGCCCACGTGGCAGGCGCCGCGGCCCTCACCGGCTATAGGCTGCGCTGGGGAGCAGACGGCCCTCGTGGATGTCCTCGCTCCCTGTGTTGGCCAATGCCCCCCATTCGGTGCTCCCCTCGCCCCTGGGCTGGATGCTTCAGAGACCCCTTGGGAGGCGGCCCTCCTCTCCCGGTGCGGGGAGGCAGGGAGAAGGTGGGGGGGTGGGGGGCAGGAAGACGCAGGTTCTGGGCATGGGGGTGCGACAGCGCGGCAGGGGCGGGGCAGGGGCGGGACAACCCCATCCCCCCGGCGGGGCCTCTGCACTTGCCACGGCCATGCCCAGGGAGGGAGTCGGCAGGCCGGGCACGCTCGTCACCAAGGAGGCTTCGATTTCACGCAGGGGCTTGTTTTAATTAGGCGCTGGGGAGCCGATCAGTTTTAACCCACCAAGCACGGATTTAGGCTTAGGTGCTAATTCCTCCTGCACCATTTTCAGAATTAATTTCCTCGATTCTCCGACAGCATCAGCTCCCTCCCCGGTTCACGCGGATCCAGAACAGCTGGTGGGGTCCGGTCACCCAAAGGAGCCAATTCCCGAAGAGCAGGAAATCGCGGTCTCGGCCAAGAAGCGCATCTGAACGCGGCAGGAAAGCGCGCGCCCCGTCTTTAGAGAAGCCAATCGCGGCGAGGAGAATTGACTCCAAAAGCGCCTTATCGCAGGCAAAATTGAAGATGAGACAAATTTAAAATGTCACCACCTCGACAGCCAAAGGGCCCGGCTCCAGCGCTCCCAGGCCTTTAATCTGGCGCTCCCGGCACATCGCCCGCGACGCACGCCCGCGCGCACCACGCCCCACGCGCCCGCGTGCACAGGTGCGCAGGTGCACGCGCACGACGAGCCGCTCCCCTCGGACGCAAAGACATCTGCGGTTCTCGGGGCGGAGTCGGCTCAAGCCCGAGAGCACTGGCGCAGGGTGCCTGGGACGGAGAACAAGGAAAAGGAGGCGCCTCCCAGGCGATGGAAGGGGCGCGATGGGACAGAGGGGGAGCCCGCAAAGCCGCTCTGAGTCTCCTGGGTCCTGGGGTGGGGGATGGGGTGGGGGGAACGCGCACTGGGGGGCGCGTGCACTGGGGGAGCCGTGGCTGCTCGTGGCAGGTGGAGCGAACAGCGCGGCGTGGGCCCGCACTGGCGCCCGGTCAGCCGGCCTTGCCTTCACGTGTCTGCGCTCCGCTTGCTCACGTGCGGACCCCGTGAGGTGCGGGGGGCGCCCCTGCGCTGGCCAAGGCAGGCGTCCGCGTGCACTGAGAGAAGCAGCCGCCTCCTCACCCGCAGGACGGGAGCCCCCACGCTCTTCAGAAGGGAGGGGCCGACCCGGCACCCCCCTCCAAGCCCCCCCCCACAGATGCACCGGCGCCTTCAGGCCCAAGCTGCCTGGACCCAGCGCCCGGCGGAGATCACGTCCTGGGCCCAGCAAGCGCCTTGACGCCTGAATAAGCTGGACTCGAGTGGCGACCGGCGTCGGAGAGCGGCCTGCGCGCTGCCCGCCTGGACCCTGCCCCGCGGGGCTGGTGGGCTCTAAACGAGGAGAACGTTGTTCCAGGTCAGGTGTGAGGTGACAACGTTCAAATATCGGGTTAATTAATCGATTCTGTGGTCGCAGGAGTTCGGGGCCGGCCCCCCGACTCCCTGCCCGCCCCTCCCTCCTGTGCTCGGACCCTGGGTCGCAAGACCAGCTCGGGCCAGGCCTCCTGGGGCTCAGGGGCGGCGGCTCCGCTCGCTGGGGAGCCCCAGCCCGACTCCCACCGCCTCCACCGCAGCTCAGGGCGGCGCGTGCGGCCAGACGCGCCTCCGCTTCCTTCCGCTGGGGGGCGGTGGGGGGTACTTGGCGTGGCCCAGGGGGTCGCCCTGCGGAGGCCCGTGGGGTGTGGCAAGGCTGCAGTGAGCGTGGGGAGTGGACATTCGGCGTCGCGGGGACACGGGAGAGGGCCCCCAAGGCCAGCGCACCCCGGCCGAGGCGGCCGCTCCCACGGTTGTGCGGACACTTGCCCGGGACGGCGGCGCGCGGCCTGCGGGGAAATGTGCGCTCTTGGCTCCTGCGTCCCTGAGTGCAGAAACTGCTCTTGCAAAATCCACTGGCCACGGCGGGGGTCCCCCCCCAGCACCCCACGTCCTGTGGCAGCCCTGGAGACTGCTTCTCGGCGGCTGTGCAGAAACAGGGCCGAGGTTCGGTTTTTTGAAGGGCGCTGCCGGGGACCCCAGCGTCCTGTTCCGTCCTGTTCCCGCGCTTCTGGCTACCTCCCGCCGCGCAGGCGCCGTCTGTGGCCCTCGCGGGTTTGGTGCCCCGGGGAGCGTCCAGGCCCTGCTGTCCCACCACACAGTGAAGCCTGATACCTGAGTGCAGGAGGCCCCGCCGGCCTCGGGGCGGGCGGCCAGGCCGTGGGGCGCCCCAAAGTAGGGCTGCAGCTTGGGATTTCCCTCCCCGCTTGCTGCCCCCCAGAACCCCAGCCTGGAGAATCACTGGGATCTGATATCTGAAACACCAGGGAGCCCTCCGTGGGTGCAAGCAGGGGACTCCCCCTCTGGCCCCCTCTCCCTGTGCGCCCGTCCCACGGGCGAGCGCGTCCTGTAGCTGGGCCGCCGCACACGCACTGAGCGGCTGTGCTCGGCGCCCTCGGCAGCCGCGTCCTGCGGTGGGGCGCAGCTGGCCAGGGTCTTGGCTTGGGGGTGGCCGGGGTGCCCGTGGCTCTGGGGCCCCTGCAGCCGCCCTCGCTCTCCCGGGGCCCGGGTTGCTCCGCTGGCAGGGCCGCTGGGGCCGAACACAGAGCCGGAGCCTGCGGGCCAGGCTGGCGGTGGCCGGCCCGAGCTCCGCTCGGAGGGTCTCTGGGGGCCTCAGGCTTTCCCACGAGGCCTGCTGGGGGCTGGGCCAGGCTGAGCTGCAGGGCTGGGCACCGGGGGCCGGCGTGCCGCTCCGGGGTGCGGAGCCCCCTTCAAATCAATCATCTCGGCCCCCCAAAGGCTCTGGCGTGTGGATGGCGCGTCCGCTCAGCACTGCTGTGTCCTTGCAGAACTGCCCGCGCCCCTCGGGCTCAGAGCAGCGCCTGGCGCGGCGACCGTCTGCTCGTCCCCCGTCCTGCACCTGACCCGGCTCCTGCTGCTGTCGGCTCGCGGGGCCCAGAGGGACTGTCCGGCCGAGGACGGCCCCGCCCCCGGGGGGCTGTGCTCCGTAACATCACCCGCACCCTGCACCCCACAGCCCCTCCTAATGAGCGGCTCGCCCCAGCCCTCTCAGCTTTGCCGTGGGGCTGCAGCACAGGGGCCCAGCCGAGGTCATGCGGGCTGGAGGGGAGTGTGACACCCCTTCCACTCTCCCTGCCCCGCAGCCCAGCCCCAGCCCCCAGCCTCCCCTGACCTCCAGGCCCCCAGGCCCCCCCCCAGCGCTAGCCCAGCCTGACCGCCAAGTCCCTGGTCGAAGGGCCGTGGTACCCTGTCCCGCCACCAGAGGGCAGCAGCGCGCGCGTCCGTTGCCCCCTGGACCAGCCCGCTCCCGCCTTGCCCGCAGCGGTCCAGAGCTTGCAGCGCCGGCTTGTGTGCGCGCACAGCCTCGGGAGGGGGCTGCTGGTGCTCCGGGGATCGCGCCTCAGGGGTCATTCAAGGACGAATCCTGCGCGGTGTGCGGGGAGAGCGGACTGCTGCATGGGCGCCCACACAGGTGTGCGCGTCCCGGGGGGGGGGGGGCACACACGTGCTTGTCGAGGGTGCTGTCTGGGGCCGAGGGCAGGTGAGACCTGAAATCCACTTGTCTGAGACGATTTTCATCTGTCTCCGTTTTATGACTCTCTGCCAAGGTCTGGCTCCTTTTATTAGCAGCTGAGGTTGTCTCGCTCCAGCTGCAGTCTGGGCGCCGCGTGGCGCTGACCGCTGACCGCTGCAGGCACACACAGGCCTGCTGCTCGGCCGGCCCGGCGGCACACACCTGCTCGTGGCTCAGCATAGAGGCCCCGACTGTCTGGCCTCGGGGGGAATGCCCCCGTCCCCGCCTCCCCTGCCCCCTTCCACCCCGCCTGCCCGACCCCGCCTGTCTGCCGCGACCCAGCGGGTCCCCGAGGCCTCTGCGCCTCCATCCCCACGGCAGGCGTGGTCTGCTTGGTGCGCACTTTTCATGAAGGGCTGAAGGGAAGTGAATTTTGCATGATTTTCAAATATTCCTAGATGTGGGTGGAGGTTGGGAAGGCCGGGCCACTGCCCTAGCCTGACCCCTAATTGCCGCCCCAGGGCCACACGCCTGAGCCTGCCGGCACTACCTCCGCCACCTATTGCCTCCTGAGCACCCCGTTTCGAATGCACAGCGCAAAGGTGCGGCTTCCGTGTGGGAGCAGCAGAGCGGGCAGAGCGAGAGCTGCCGGCCTCCTTTCCCCTGTGCCCCGAGCACATTCTGGAGCAATAAAGGCGGCTTGTAGGGCCAGGAGAAGCCTGTGCTGCCGCTCCCCGTGGGGGTAACGGCCTCCCCTCTCCCCCAGCCCCCCTTTGCCCTTCCTCTCCCGCCTGTGAGGCCCAGCTTCCCTCTGGCGCTGAGAGCTCGGCGCTGACGTGGGGTGCTCGGACACGGGAGGCTCTGGGTACGGGGGGCAGCGGCAGGCCGGGGCGAGAGCGACACATGCATCCATGTGTGTGGGGTGCCGCATGTGCGCGTCCTGGCGTGGTGAGAGGTGCATGTGCACGTGGGCGTGTGTTTGTGTTATGAATGTGAACATGTGTGTGTTGTGTGTGCACATGTGGGCATGTGTGTTCTCTGTGTGTGGTGTTTGCATGTTCAAGCGTGTGCTGTGTGTTGGAATGTGTGTTCTGCTTGTGGGCTGTGTGTAGGCGTGTGTGCATGTTATAGGTGTGTGTGTGTTTGTGTTGTGTGTGTATATGCTTGTGGGGGGGGGTAGAAAGGAGTGAGTTCTGTGCAAAACAGATGCAGAGGCTCCCCAGTAGGTGCTAGTCTTGCTCCTCTGCTGGCTCACCTCCCTGCTCTGCCTGTGTCACCTCCTCTGCAGAGGCGACCTCCCTCCTCTGCCTGGGCCACTTCCTCTGCCTGGACCACCTCCCTCCTCTGCCTGGACCACCTCCCTCCTTTGGGGATCGCTGGCCCCCAAGCTCACAGCCAGTGCAGAGACCCTCCTGTGCGTGTGGCAGGTCTCAGGCGTGCACGCCGGTCAGGTGGGCCCGACCCCCCGAGGGGGCCTGTCTGGGAAAAGGCCTCACCCCACGCAGCACGGAGGGAACGAGCCGGGGCTGCCCCGCACGCCTGCCTGGGCCCCCTCCAGGACGCTGGGCCGGCCCGGGCCGAGGAAGGAGCCGGCGGTCCGTCTCCCGCCGGAGGTCGCTCCGGGTGTAACGGCTTTCTCTGGCGCGTCCCTTTGATTGCGAAGAACAAACACCTGACCCGGCTGGACGGCCAAGGGGGTGGCTTTGCCTTTAAAGGGAAAGATCAGAGGAAGCCGCGTCTGGCGCCCCCGGCAGGGCCAGCTGGGCTCAGAGATCGGGGCGGACACGCGCGGCCGGTCAGACGAGGGCCGACTGGGCAGGGACCAGCCCGACTGGCCCTGCGCATCCCGCACTCTAAGCCCCTCCCCACCCCAGGGGGCAGGGGAACTCCGCCCCGCCCCAGGGCCCTGAGCTCTGGCGCCGCGGGCTGGGAGCGCCCCCTGGCGGCCGGCGGCCCGCGTGCACCTGGACCCGCGTCTGGTGTCCCGCCAGGGTGTTTGACTCTGTGCTGTTGGGGTGATTTCTCCCCAGCAGCGGGGCTGCTGACAGCCAAGTCGGTGCCGGCGGAGAGGCGCGGCTGCAGCACCTGCAGCAGCGGCTGGAGGAGTCAGTCTGGGCGCCGGTGCCTCCCGGCCCGCGCAATGGCGCATGGGACCCAGGCCCACGCCCCCGCCGGGGCGCGCCCCCTCGGTGGAAGCCGGCGGGGGCCCTTGCCAGCCCAGGGCAGGGCTCGCAATGCCCCCCGACTCCACGACAGTGCTCCCCGCCCCCACCAGCGCCGCTCGGGATGGAGATGCAGACGCCAGACCTGGAGGGCCCAGCAGGCCCGGCCCGAGGCGCTCAGGTAAGGCCCCACCGGGCTCCCACCAGGCCCTCGCCGGCCTCCTGGCCCCGGGCGGGCTCTGGCTACGGACAATCCGCTCGGGCAGTGCCGGGCGGAGGAGCTGCGGCCGGCTCTGACCAGGGCTCCGCGGCGCCCAGGGCACCTGCTGCCACAGAGGCCCGCGCCCCCGGCTGCGGCCAGCGCCCCTCGACCCGGCTCGGCGCTGGGCCTGTGCGTGTGTCCACCGCGCCAGGAGCTCCGCGGCCGCAGCAAAGCGCTCCGATTCCGGCACCTGGAATTTCTCATCTGGAAATCAATACCTACCTCAAGCTTTCCCATAAATTATCCTATTTACGCCTCACGCCGGCCTTTGTGCTGGGAGCAACCGGCCTGTCACCGCGCGCGGGATAAATGAACCAGCAGCTGGGCTCAGAGAAGGGGGTCCAGCCGAGATGGTGCGGCCGGGGCAGGAGGCTGGCTGGGTCGCGAGGCCAGGGGCGAGGTGGTGCAGTCAGGGGCGAGGTGGCAGAGCCAGCGACTGGGGGAGGGGTGGGTAGCCGAGATGGTGCGGCCGGCGCAGGAGCCTGGCGGGGGTAGTGCAGCGGGGCGAAGTGGCGCGGCCAGGGGCGGGCCGCCCCCAGGTCTCTGGCTGGCTGGGTGGCAGCAGGTGCAGGGACACCCCGCGGGGCAGCTTCACGCTACTTGGCAGCACCAGGAAAGCTTCCCATCCCCGAGCACGAGTCCAGGCCAAGGACTCGCCGGGCCAGAGGGGAGCAGGCCGAGCCTGACGTTCTGCCACGAGCCTACGCGCCCAGCGCAGGTGGCGCAGAACCGGCTGGCACCCCGGGCGCGGGCGTCGTGGCTGTGGGCCTGGCGGGTGGCGCGGCATCTCCACACTGGCGTCCTGCCGGCTCCCCGCAGCCCGGCACCCCTGCCGGTTGGGACACTCCTGGCAGGGGTCCGCACCACCGCTGGGCCCCGGCTTTCAGTCCGCGCTCAGCAGGGGCTCCGGGACGTGGCGAGTGGGACCCCGGCCTTGAGGAGGATGAGCCCTTGGGGGCGCAGCTGCTGGGGCCTTGAATCCCTCCCCTCCCAGCCTCAGCTTCCCCGCGGACCCAGGCCGGCTCCTGTCTCGCTGCTTCCCCGGGCCCCTCGGGCTCCGCTCCGGAACCGAGACCGAAGGCTGAGCCCCAGCTGGGCAGCTGCCTGAAGTCCCTCCTGGATCCCCGCCCCTTGGAAGGCGGAGGCCGGAGCCACCGGGGGCCGGGCCCAGCGGGGTCGAGGCCCGGCGGGGCCGGGAGACCCCTCCCCAGAGCACCCGCTCCAAAGGCAGCCCCCAGGGGCGCCAGAGCCGTCTAATGTTTTCCCAGATTTTCATCTCCAACGTGTCCGGGCCCCAGGCCCGCGGCAGCTCCGACCCCGACCTCCACACAGCAGCGCAGGGCGGACGAGGCCGGAGCAGGGGTGCTGGAGCCCGGAGGCGGGCACGGGGTGCAGCCCCGGGCAGGCGGGCTCAGATCTGCCATGAGGAAGCGCCACCTGACCCCGAGCGACCCTGGGGACGGCGGCCGCTCCCACCCAAGCAGCAGCCCGCTGCCCTCCCGGCTGCACGCGAGAGCAGCACAGGGTAGCAGCAGCGGCCTCCCGAGGGCACGCTCGCCGCGGGGGAGCCCGGGCATCTGCCCCCCGTTCCCGAGCCGAACAGCGCGAGAAGACACCAAGGCCGGGGGCACCTGACGGGGGCGGGGAGGGAATCGGCTCTGCCCTTGGGGGCTCCCGTCGGCCCGGCCGCCCAGGTGCTCGGTGGGATCAGGGCGTGGGGCTGGGGGTCAGGGCACAGGGTCAAGGTCACACGGGTCAGGGTCGGGGCCGGGGTCACGCGAGGCCTGGGGCACAGCGCAGGGCGGGCACACGGCTGCCTCGACCCGCAGCTCCGCTCTCTGCCTCGCTCGCCCGCCCGTGCACACCTGCCCGCTGGACGCCGCAGAGCTGGGAGCCCCGGGAGGCGGCTCCGCTCCACCCCTCTTCAGAGCGGGCAGCTGGGGGGCAGCTGTGTGCCGGCAGAGGCAGGGCCCCCCGGGGCCGGGCGCAGGAGCAGCGAGCGGAGCCAATGCGGAGGCACCCGGGGAGGAAGCGCCAGAGAGGGCCTGGAACTGACTCTCAATCTGCCCATTTCAGCGCTTCCCTCGGTTCCCTGGTCAGTGGCTGCCGCTCGCCCGCTGTGCCCCGGACAGCTCAGGTGAGTGACCCCCAGACTGTGTCTGGCACGAAGGAGGGCTCAGGGCTGTGCCTGCTCCAGGAAATGGGGCTCAGCAGCGACTCCACACTCAAGGGGTGCAGCCCCAGCCCCGACCCCGGGTTTGGGCGTGACCAGCAGGTGGGCCGGACCCACCAGTGTGCGGGTATTTGGGGCGCCCACATGGAGCCCAGCCGGGCCTCACCGGCTCTCCCTGAGAGAGCGGCGCTGAGCGCTGAGCCTCTGTCTGGGCCGGCTGCCAGCGGCCGAGCGACGCGTGGGGACACAGACACCAGGAAGAGTCTGGCCCTGGAGGTGGGTGGGTGGAGAGTGGCCAGACTGTGGCCCCGGCTGAGCAGGAGGGGGCAGCCCAGGGGCAGCTCCCCCCCACCAGCCGCGCTTAGCCTCGGGGGAGCAAGAACAAGTCGAGTCTTGCTATCACTGCCCGGGAGCTTCGCTGCCCTTCCCTCCGCGCCGGCCTGGGGGCGAGCACACCTCCAGCCTGCTCACCGGGTGGCTACGGGGGCGGGTTAGCGCCTGAGCCCCGCGTGCAAATGGCCGACTGCACGAAAGTAAACTGGCTCGTAGAGCCGGAAAGGCGCGCAGGTCGGGCCACCTTCGTGTCCGCGCTAAGGGCAGCAGGGGCGCCGCCCTCCTCGCGTCCCCACTCCGCCTGCAGGCTCCGCCCACGCCCCGCTGGTCTGGGTCCTCCGGGCTCAGCAGCAGGCAGGGGCGCGCGTGCAGGCGGGCGCTGCTTCTCACCTGCGTGCGCAGAGGGCACCCAGCACCTGTTTCCCGACACGACACCCTCTTCAGCCGCGCGGGGGCGGCCAGCGGGTGCACAGCGCGTCGCCCACATCCCCCTGGCCGGCACCGTGCGCCGCTGGTGGCGCCATTTCCCAGGGGAGGGGCTCAGCCAGCAGGCAGTGGCGACCCTTGCCTTGTCTCTGGGTGACCTCCCAAGCACGCGGGGACTCAAGGGCGGCGGGCAAACTTTCCCCAACCTCCGTCAGCCCCAAATTCCCCGGTCTTGCAGGGCCGAAGTCCCGGAAAGCAGAGTCCCCGCGCCCTCCCCAGGGCGGCCCGCGCCCCCTTCCCGAGGACAGTCCGGCCCACAGGGAGAGCCCCTCCTGCCCCACCCCATGTGCTCACGTCCACGCCCCATCCACCCCGCCCAGACACCCCTGCATGTGCAGGCAGCGCCGGCCGGAGGCCAGGCCACCACAGGCCACAGGACGGCCACCACAGCCGCTTCCTGACCGGCCTTGAGCTTGTGAGGGGGAAAAGAGGGGCCCCCTTCAGCTCCGGAAGGGGGTCCTGGAATGAGGAGGGGGCGCCCTCCGGATTGAAGCCGCAGCTTGGCCTCTGCCCCGCCACGTGTGTGGGGCACGTCCCTGCAGCTAAGTAAAGGACGGACAGACAGACAAGCGGGAGGGAGGCGGGCAGAGCCCAGTCGGTTCCAGGGCTCCACGTCCACCGGCCCTTGGGGACACAGCGCCTGAGACCCCCAGGGGCCCAGCGTGAGCAACTGCGGGCCCTCCCCCCCTTCCCCCCACCCCCTCCCTCCGCTGCAGTCTGCACTGCAGGGGGGCGGCTCCTTCCTGGGTGTGTGGAGGGCGGGAGGGGGTCAGCAGGAAACAGCGAGGGGGGTGCTGGGCGCCCTCACAGCAGCCGAGGGAGGCCAGTGGAGACTGGACCCCGCAGCGCCCTTGTCCGCGCAGCTGGACCTGCCTGAGCCGGCTGGCCTTCCACAGGGCCCATGACCTTGGGTCCTGGGGTACTCAGGGGTTCTCCTGAGCTCCTGGGTTCACACAGACTGGCCAAAGAACAGGGGGCAGGGACATGTCCACTTGCAGTGGACAGAACCCAGGAAGAGACAGGGGTGGGGAGGGGGAGGGAGGAGGGAGAGGGGCCTGGAGGCTCACTCCAGACAGGGCTGGGGGCCCCTCCTCCCCCACTTCCCCTCCTCCCCCCAGCCCTCCCCACCTGCACCCTCCCAGGTGTTTCTGGAACACCCCAGTAATTCTGCAGCTGATATCAGAGCTAATGCCTGGGGGGATCTAAATTGCATTTAAAAGGAATCTACCGTTTTATCTCTTAACCTTAGTCCTTCCCCAGCCATGCAGAAAAATCAATCTTGGCTAATCCACTGACCAAGAAAAAGGGAAAGCGGAGGAAGCGCCTGAAGTAGCGGGGTGCTGGGGCGGGCGTGGGGGGGGCTGGCGAGGCCAGGCACACAGGGGCGCCCTGGGGGGATCGGGGGGGTGGGCTGAGGCTGGGCACACCCGGGGGCGCGGGGGACGGGGATGGTGGAAAGCCCACGGCCTCCATAGCGGGAGGCTGCAGACACGGCACGTGCCCTTTGAGCTTTAACCCAATGGCAGAGCCCGCCAGCGAGGCCCGCAGGGCCCAGCCTCTCCGCGGAGCCCCACCCGCTACACCGTCCTATGTCCAGGCGCTGCCCCAGGCCCCTGGAGCACTGGCTGGTGGCGGGTGGTGCCCTAGAGGTGCCCTGGGCAGGTCTGTCTCTGCGCCCCGGTGGCGACCCTCAGGGGGCTCAGGAAGCTGCACTCTGTGCAGGAGCGAGCCCACCTCAGCAGGGCCCGGGCGCCCTGGGGGCCTCCGAGGGGCCAGGTCCAACCCGCGATCCTCAAATCCTCCCACGGAGCGCGCACTGTCTGGACTGACCACCGCCGGAGCAGCGGGGACCAACCAGGGCGCTTCTCCGGTCTCTCAGCTCCGGGGCGGCGACCGCCTGGGTGACGACATGCGTGTGAGTGTGGGGGGTCTCCTTCTGCCCGAGCCGCCTCGGTGTCGCGGCTGCTGGCGCCCCAAAGCACGAGGTTCTGGAGAGAGGGCCCGCTGACGCCAGGCTGGGGTGGACGCACGGGCCTCAGGCAGCCCCGGGTAGCGAGCGGGCAGGAGCCACAAGCCAGACCGCCGCGAACAGCCCCAGACCGGAATGAGACGGACGGGGTAAGCGGGCTGGAAATGGGGTTCAGCCACATCCGGACTCGGGAGGCCGGAAGGGAAGCCTCAGGGCGCATTTCCCCAGCGCAGCCCGGAGGGCGGGTCTCATTTCTTCCGCTCCGGAAGGGGCTCCTGGAATGAGGAAGGCGCGCCCACGCGGGGTGACACTGGACGGAGCACTTCAGAGGCCGATCTGGGCAGAGGGGAGGCCACCAAGTTCCCGCCCCAGCCGTCCACGCGGCGCCGCCCGAGCGCCAGCGGCTGGTTCCTGCGTCGGGCTCCGCTTAGAGGCTCCTTGCTGGGAAACTAACCGCGAGACCCCCACCCCAGGCCAGCGGAGGCGCAGAGCCGGGGACTCCCAGGGGCCGGGACGCCGCCAGCGAGAGCGGTACCGCGCCTGCAGACCAGCCTCGGCGTCTTCGCGGCCTTGGTCTTGTCCCACAGGACAGGGAGGGGGCTGGGGGGCGCTGAGTGTGGGGGCCCCACGCAGTTCTGTCAGGCGCAGGCGCAGCCTGGAGCGGGGCCCAGAGCGAAGGGCTTGGGAGGAGAGGTCGGTCAGTGCTGAGGTTCAGCCCCACGTTCCTGCCGAGCTTGCCGGAGGCCGCAGGGGGTGAGCCTTGAGGCAGATGAGGGGGTGCGATGGGGGAGGGGCCGAGGTGGGCCCCAGGGGCCCTCCACACCTGCTGAGGGGCCCTTCGCGGGCCTCTGAGCCCCCCACAGGGGTCGTCTGGTGCCTGCACACTCTCCCGCCCTGGGACGCCCTACCGGGTCACCCCCCCAGCGGGTCTTGTCCTTGTAGAGGCCGTTTCCTCGCGTCCCGGATAACACCTTGTTCTAGGTGTTACTTTGTAGCCAGTAACCCGCAGTCCGTCTGCTGCTGACCCGTTTGATGACTTGACGTTTAAACCCCATACATGGAGCCCTGGGTGCGGGCCTCTGGGTCTGCCAGCCCTGGGCCCCAGCCCCTCCCCTGCGCCGCCCCCAGCGCCCGGGGGCGGTGGGCGTGGCCCCGGCGAGGCGCCCGCGCCGGCAGCGCTGTTCCCAGGGCGGTCAAGCCTCCGCTGCCTCTGCCCGTCCTGGGCGGCCCGGACCTGGGCGGCCCCACCGCCTGCCGGGCGTGGGCTGTCCGTGGCGCCTCGTCAGCAGGCCGCCCAGAGCCCGACCCCGCTTGCGGCCCCTTCGGCCGCTGCCCTTCTGCGTGCCCTGTCTGCCGCCTGAAGATCCGCCCGCTCCGAGCTCGCCTGCCCTTCTCGGCGACCTTCAGAGCTCGGGACGCCCGTGACTGCATGTGACTGATGACTCTGTCCCCCCCGCCGTGGACCGTCCCCCGCCGGCTCCGCGTGGCGTCTGGCCGGCCACAGCTGCTGTGGCAGTGGCCGGACAGCCTCCGCTCCGTCGCAGGGACTACGCCGCCGTTTCCCAAACCGTCCTCTGCCTTCACTTCGGGTGTCCGCCTGTGGGGCGGGTGGGGCTGTGGGCCTGGGGGCGCCCGGGGCGGCCGGTTCTCCGGCGAGGGGCGCTGGCGTCTTGCTGAGTCGACCCAGGAACCGGGCATGTCCTGTGATGGCCGGCCGCTGGTCTTACCCGACTGTCCTCCGTGATTTCCCCTCCCTCCTCCCGCTCCCCGGGCCCCCAACCCCCGGGTCTGCGGCCCCTCCGATTGCTCCGAGGCCGCGGCCCCGCTCCCTGCCCCTCCGGTCTCAGTGCGCTCGAGGCAGACGCCGGCTGTTCCCGGGACTGCGCCCCCGCAGCCCTCCAGGCCCCGCCCCTCCCGCACGGGGCTCCGGAGGGCCGGGCTGAGCCCCGCCGCAGCGCCGGCCGTCCCTGGGTGGCCGTGCTGGCCAGAGAAGGTGCTGGCGCCGGGGACGGCACAGACGTGTCCCTGCCCGGACTCCCACCGGGAGCAGCGCCGGGTCGGGGCGTCCCCTGGCCGTGCGGGTGCACGCTCGGGTAGGAAGAACTGCGGGACGGGGTGGGCGGGGCGACCGAGTGAGCTCCGCCCAGCCCCTCATGAGGGAGCTTCACCTTCCGCGGCCCCGGCGTCCTATCGCCCCCCGAGGTCCTGGGGAGCTGACCCTGGTGTCCCCCCAGGTCTCCAGCAGGACGACTCCGACGCTGAGCAGGCCCAGCTCTCAGCTGTGCGCGGGCCTCCCTGGTCGGCGCGGGGGCGCTGGGCCAAGGCGGTGGGCGCTGGACACTGGGGGGAGTCGCCCCTGCTCAGCGGCGGGGACTCGGAGGGGGAGGGGCAAGGAGGCGAGGAGCCCAGCCCGGCCGCCAGGAGGAGGG
Organism: Scalopus aquaticus; assembly: GCA_004024925.1. Classification (NCBI taxonomy): domain Eukaryota; kingdom Metazoa; phylum Chordata; class Mammalia; order Eulipotyphla; family Talpidae; genus Scalopus; species Scalopus aquaticus. Next base: position 16,590 of record PVIJ01012510.1, read on the forward strand.
GCTGGACGGGACGCGCTCGAGAGCCGCCGCCCCGCCCCTGAGCCAGCGATGGCCTGGCCACACCTCGCCTCTCTGGAGTCAGGCCGCGGGGACGTGGCCCCAGGCGGGAAGTAGGACAACAGGGCGTGTGGGCCGCTGGACACTGGCCGGCCTGGCCGCTGTGCGCGCCGCGACGATGTGCGTGGGCTGGAGGCTCCGACCGAGTGAGGGGGATCACCGGTAAACATCCCGGGTGTATCCCTTGATTTGGCCCCAGCTCGAGGGGGAGCAGACCCCCAACTGCAGCCGCTGGACCCCGCAGCGGGTCGTCCCCCGCGGTGGTCCCCCAAGCAGCCAGGACGGCCTTGCAGCCCTCGCGGTGGCCCAGGCCCCAGAGCTTCCCGCAAGATGACGCGTCTGTGCGGTCCCCGGAGGGCCCGGCCACGTCGCTGCGTTCCCTCGTTAAGCAAAAACATCCTAGGGGAGGCCGCTCCGTGGCCTGCGCCCGCCCTGCCCGCCCCCTCGGTTGCTATGACGACGGGCGCGTCTGCTCCCTGTCTCCCCCCGCCCCGTTGGCCTCGGGGAGGGAGGGGTGAGTGAAGGAGGGGCCTGGGCCGCCAGCGGCCAGCAGAGGTGGACCGTGGGCAGCCGCCTCCCCGGCGCCGCTGGCCTGGCAGTCCGGCCCGAGTGCGTGGCCATGGGGCCTGGACACTGGTCTCTGAGCCGGTAGGACACGGGCCTCTGTTCATCGTTGTCCCAATGTTAGGGCATTTGCTGGGGACGGGCTGCGAGGCTGCGGCGCCCCTCCCAGCAAGGACACGGTTCTGCACACCCGAGCCTCGGTGGAAGCACGTGTGCGCGTGTGCGCATGTGTGAGCACTGCGAGTGAGAGTGTGTGCACATGTGTGCGAGCACTGCGTGTGAGTGTGTGCACTGCGTGCCTGTGCTTTGTCTGCTCATGTGCGCGTGTGCACATGCGTGTGTGTCTCCGCCTGGGACACGCCAGTTTGGGCTTTAACAGGGAAGGCCACAGCAGCCGGGCGCTGACCCCCAGTGGACGTCCCCCAGTGCGCTGACCCGATGCACACACTCGTGTGCGAGCGCAGGCCCTGGCCCGAGGTCGGGTCCCCGATTCCTGCTCTGTCTGCTTGGGCTCCCCGCTGAGGGCCGTGTCGCTGCTGGAGAGGCCACCACAGGCGCAGAGCCGAGGTCTGGCCCCGCTGAGGCAGCGGGCGGCACGGCTGAGCTGGGGAGGTGGACGCGGCCGGGCCTGGGCATGAGTCCCGCGGCCGAGCGGGCCTGGGGTGGCCAGGCTGGGCCTGGCTGGGGCTCAGCTGTTTGGCCGGCAGAGGTCCCCGGCGCGGGCACAGCACTGGCCGGCCTGGGCTCGGTCACGCAGCCGCCCCGCCTGCCTCCCCCGCTGGCCAGGCCCTGGGGTCCCGCGGCCAGGGCTGTCCGGCGCCCTCACCCCGCTCACGTCTGGGCGTGGCCTGGTGAATGGGGCACAGGGCACCGACGCTGAAACGGGGACAGGCCAGGGCAACGGGCAGGAGGCCCGTGGAAGGACGGAACGGCCGCCCGCCTGCCCAGGCCCTGAGACCAGAGAGCCGCCAGGAAGCCCAGAAGGCCAAAGTGCTGTGGGCTGTCGCCCGACAGGACAGTGACCGTCGGGTCTCACCCGCGCCCGACTGCAGGAGACCTCGGGCTCAGAATCAGCCACCCCGGGCTCATCCTACAGACAGGGAGACGGGGAGCTCACTGTGGCCACGAGGGGCAGCCGCCTCACCCAGATGGCGTCAGGGATGGTCGCCGCCGGTCACCGGGGTGCTGACAGCACTGGCCAGCGTGGCGGTCACTGCTGGTCCCCCGGAGGCGGTGCCAGAGACACCAGTGTCACAGTGCTTTGTGAGTTGTCGGGCGACACCAGACAAACAGCCCTTTGAGACGCCAGGCCGGGGCCTCGGGGCTCCTTCGGGCAACGTCACAGACGGCACAGAGGCCCCGTCCCACAGAGTCCTGCGGCTTCTGTCCCTCCTCGGAGGGCGGCTGCTGGACGCGTCTCTTCTTTCCTCCTCGGGGGCTGGCACCCTCGCCCCCATGAGGCAGCCAGTTCCATGACGATGGGGACAGTTGCAAATGGGGAGGTGCAGGCACTGCCTGGGCCTGAGGGTGGCCTTTGGGCGAGCAGCAGAGTGAAAGCATCTGCCACGGTGCCTGGGACAGCTGGACTCACCGGGTGGCCGCTGCTAGCCTGGCAGCCTCCAGCCCAGGCCCGGCACAGGACGCTGGGCCCGCCCCACGGACTCTTCCCTCCCCACTGACCTAATTCCGGCAGCCACTGTACCAGCGAGGCTGCCCGCGGGGGCCAGCGCCGCACTGCTCATGGGCCAGCTCATGGCACTTCCTGAGCACGAGTGCCCCGGCTGGGCACTTCCGGTCTCTGCGCCCCGCCGGCGCCGGCCGCACTCGCCCGACCTCCCGCTCCCCACGCGGGCACCGGGGTGCAGAGCCGTTGTCCATGGCGGAGGCCCGAGGGCAAGGCCTCTCTCCAGAGGCCTCTGCTGCCAACCTCCCCCTCAGGACAGTGCCCCAGAAAAGAGGCAGGTGGCCTGCGGCGCTGGTCCTGCCCCTGGCGCAGCAGCCTGTGGCCACCGCCCATGGCCGCCGAGGCCCCGCTAGCCCGGCGCAGTGGTCAGGGGGCGGGCCGGCCGAGGGAGGGGGCTGGGCGTCCTCCCCGCCCGCATCTGGCTTCCGCCCCAGCGCGGCCCCTTCCAGGCTGCCCCTCCTGGCCCTCTGGTGGCCGAGGCTAAGCCTGTCCGACGCCTCCTGTCCTGCTGTCTTGGTGGCCTCGGGGCGCCTGGGTCGCGGCGCTTCCAGGCCCATCAGCGGGCACGGCCCGTGGCTCCGCCCCTTCGGCAGGCGCTGGCCGTGCTCCTGGTCCGGCAGCAGCCGCGGCACCCGCACCACCTGCTCTTTGCTGCGGAAGCAGCCAGGGGCCCGTGTTTTGTGGGTCCCAGAAGCCCCAGAATCCAGGGCCAAGTGCAATTTCCAGTTGATGCTTTGGAGGGTCTCTGTGCTGCTAACCGGGTGGTCGCCCTTCCCGCCAACGGCCCCCCAAGGCCGCTGAGGCCACTCGGCGCCTGCGGCTGGGAGGGCTCCCCGGGCGCGTGTGTCCAACCTCGGGCTGTGGACTGTCCTGGTTTTGGCCCCTCCCATGAGGCGGCCTCCGCCGGGCGTGGCCGGAACTCACCGAGCCAGGCCTTCCGCCCGCGCGCACCGCGGTCCCGCCGGAGGACGCAGCGCGGATGTGGGAGGAGACCCTGAGCCGGAAAGGAGACGGAATAGCGTCCCGGACGATGAGGAAAGGCTCAAAAATGATCAGAGGTGAAAGGCACAAACAGTTTAACCGAAGTTCGATGTTTGCACCTCGGGGCGTCCCTCTGGGGGAACCTCCTCCTGGTCACTGTCGCATCAGGGAGCCACTTCCGGCGCCTGAATGACCCGGTGTCCGTGGCAGCGGCTCCTCCGGCCGCACAGCAGCCTCGCCCCGCCACGGTGGGGGCGACATTCAGACCTGCGTGCTGCAGAGGGCCCTGGCCCCACGCACCCCAGGGTCTCCGGCCTGCCGGTGCCCCCCACATTCCGCAGCGGGAGCAAGCTCTCCCCTCCCAGCCTCTCCACCCCAGAAGGTGCTGCCGGAGCGGGAAGCTCTGTCCGCCACCTGCCCCCAGAGGACGCTGATGGACAGCAGAATGTGCTGGAAGTCCCCCCCAGGCTCCTGGCCCACCGCCCCAGGGGGGCCATCCCCAGCGCCTGTGACTCGGTTTCAGGTGCCTGGGGGGAGGGGGTGCATTCCGGGGGTCCCTCAGCCCCTCCCGCGCTCAAGGCAGCTCTCCCACTGGGTTTTCAGCTCCTTTACTCCCTGGGACACTTGGAGTCACGCAGCAGCTCGGGGCGCTGAGGGGGTCCTGCACACGCTGGCCAGCGGGCGGGGCGGCTGGGGCACATCGGGCCTGGGAGCAGGGGCTGGGGCCGCGGGGGTGACTCCGGGCAGCTGGGCAGCCCCGCCCCCGCCCCACAGCCAGGAGCTCCAGGGATCTGCCCACCCACCCGCACGGCCCTGAACGTCGCCAGTGTTGCCCTCGGCCAGTGAAACCGCCCACTGCGGGAGGGGCCGCTGCTTCACGGGCCAGCCCTGCAGCGCCCTCCACTGGCCTGGCCCGTGGGTGCTGTCCGCTCTGTCCAGAGATCCGCTCTGTCCAGAGATCCGCTCGGGCAGTCGGCTCTCCGCTCCCTGGGGGAGAGAGGAGCTACGGCCGGGCCAGCACAACTCCCTGAGCTCTGCTTGTGTGGCAGCCCCCACGGTCTTTGGGGGCGCTGGCTTCTGTTTTCGGCCTCTCAAGACGGAACAGGCTGCGTCCTGCAGAAGGCCACCGCGGGCCTCCCTGCAGCGCGCGTCCAGCAGCCGGCGTCCTGGAACCCAGAGCCCCACGCCCCGGCCCACACCCCCTTCGGAGCCCCGGGTCTGCGGGGCTGCAGCCAGGCCTGGGGCCCCGCAGGAGCCACCAGCGCGGAGCCGCCTGCCTGGAGCCGCCGCCCCCACCGCAGCCCAGCCGGAGCCGCCCTCACCTGGGACTCCTGCGTCGCTGGGCGTGGCCTGCGGACAAGCAACTAATGCCTACTCGTTTGAGTTTTGCGATTTTCTGAGTCATGGAGCTGGCAGAGGGGTCCGGGAGGGGGGAGGGCCGAGCGGGGCCGTCGATGAGATGAGATGATGGGGCGTGGGGGAGGCGGCCCAGTCGGGAAGGGCGGCCTTCCTGCCAGCTTGGGAGCTCGGCCGCTGCTTCTCCAGCCTCGTGGAGACGGGGTCAGGCCTCAGGCCCCCGACCCGAGGGCGAGGGCGGAGGCGGCAGGGCCAAGCCCCTGGCCAAGGCGGGACGGGCGCTGGCCCGCCTGGCCAGGCCCCTGACGACCAGCGCGCGCCCGCCCTGCCCGCCCGCACCTCCCCTCCCTGGCCGTGCCTAGTGTTCCCTTCATGTTTAGCTGCGTCCACGCGGTGACCTCACGTCGTGTTTGCCACGAATAATCTGCTCAGTTTAATGCTTGTTATTTTTCACTTTATTTCACTTATTGAACTTTCATCGCCGAGAGGCTTCAAGTTGTGTGGGAGCAGAGTCTGCGGGATTCCTGCCGCCCTGCCGGCACCCCCTGCCCCGCCCACGGGCCCTGTCCCCGCCCACGCCCCGCCCACCGGCCCTGCCGGGGCACAGCTCCGGCCTTCAGGCTCCTAATCGTGGCCTCCCGAGCCTGGTGCCGCGGGGTGCGCTCTGCCGGGCTAATCCATCTTGATTGTTCTCCCCCAAACTCATGTTCCTGCTACTTAAAAGATGCGTGAGTCACCCCTGGGACTGGAGGTGCCGCTCCCTCGGGCGCTGCCGCTCCCCAGGTCACGGACACTTCGTGCGACCGTGTCGCCAGCCTGGCGGCCCATGTCCACCTGGAGTCACCAGGGGTCCTGGTCAAGGAAGACTAGGCCGAGGGAGGACCCCCAGCCAGGCCCTTCCCTCAGGCCAGCTCCTGCCCGGACCAGGGCCTCACTCCCCTCGGTCCCCTGCGCCCCCTGCAGGCTGCGGCGGGGCGGGGCCCTTCGCGTCCCGGGGCGAGAAGGGCTCAGGGAAGCTGCTGCCCAGGACCCCTGGTCTCACCCCGGCTGCGGGGCCCTGCTCCCAGCCGCGCCCCACCCCCAAGGGCCCCCTGCTGAGCGCGGGGTGCGGGTGGGGGCGCGCCTGGTGCCGGGCTGCGCCTGCATGTGGTGAGGCCGCTTCCCGGCGCAAGACACACGCCCCTTCACAGACGGCGCAGATTCAGCTGCGCCATCTGGCCAGCAAAACGTGGGCCCGAGCTCGTGTCCACCCCGACCTCGAGTCTCCCCAGGCCAGACCAGGCACCGGCCTTCTGAAGCTCTGGCTGCTCCTGGGCCACCTGCTCGCGACCCTCCCGAGTCGCCCTGGCGAAGGGCCAGCTCCCTGCCGGCCCCACGTGGGCCGGCCTTGCCTCGGGGTCTGCGCCGCTGCAGAGCGAGGCCGAGGGCAGGCGGCCGAGGGGGCCGCGAGTGCCCGGCCAGCACAGCTCCCCATATCCCGGCCCGGACGGGTGGGCGGCCCTCGCGGCCCCTCCCCGCCGCGGGCGCGTTCTCAGGGCGCGGTCTGGGCTTCTGCGCTGAGCGCCGCTGGGCGGGGCTGGCCGCTGGGGAGGAAGGCTGGGCGGGCAGGGCGGACGCCTAGCCGCCCCGCGGTCCTGTTGGACCCGCCGTCCCGGCGTCCCCTTCCTTCCCGGCCCGTGAGCCCGCGGCCTGCTCCAGCTCAGCCTCAGCACGCCCCTCGCCGGCGCCTGTTTCTGGCCGCGTCCTCAGGCCCGGGAGAGGCAGGCGCGTCCCTCTGCCCACACCTGGCCTGGGCTCCGCGTGCGCGCCAGCCTCCCCCGCCCTCCCGGGAGGGGAAGCAGATGGCCTTGCTCTTTGCCAAAACCGGTGAGAGAACAGAACTCGCAGCCCATCACATCGCTGCGCCCCTCCTCGCTGGCTCGGAGGCGCCGGTCCCGCGCCCCTCCCCCGCACCCCCGCCCCGTCCCCCTCCGCCGCAGCCTGGCCTGGGCCCCGCAGAGGACTGAAGTGACCATTTTGTAGGAACTGCGCTGGGCGCACGATAACATCAGATCTCTCCACCGAGATCCACTGATAATTTTACGGCTTCCTTACGAGGTGGAAAAGAATCCTGGTATTTTTAAATTTTAATTACTCGCTGAATGAAATCTGAAAGTATTTAATTATTAGATTTATGCCTCCAGTTAAGTTCAATGGTAATTACAGGATGTCTCCTTTTTTATTCTAATTCCAAATAATTAAATCCAAACACATCGGATCATCGTGATTGTACCGTGAATGAGGTGTCTCCTGTTGGGGGCCCAGTGACTTTCTGCTTCACCTTCCTGTGGCTCGTCAAAGGCCCCGCTTGGGCCGCGTCTGCTCCCAGCCTTCCCGATTCCAGGCGGACCCAGAGCGCGGCCGGGGGGCGGGGAGCCGCGGGCTCCAAGGCCCCCATTTGTCACCGCAGAGGGGAGCGCTCCTGGGCCAGCAGGCGGCCAGACAGGCCAGGATGGCCGCCTCCAGGAAGGGGGCATGGGGAGCCTGCCTCTCCCAGAGCGGGTCCTGGGGGACCCTCTTACTGAGCCCCCGTAAAGAGCAGTAGGTAAAGGTGGGGGGCCCGGCCCGGGCTCCAAGGAGCCCCAGACACGAACACCTGAAGCAAAACCACAGACCAGCCTCGGGGCCCAGAGCCCCAGCCGTGGTGACACCCGCCCCCCGCCGTCCCCCCACCCTTCTCCCCCCTCCCCCCCATGAGGTTGTTGAAAGCCTGGGAGGGGCGCAGGGGGGCGGGAGGGGTGCTTCTAAGGGCCTAGGGACGGGGCTGAGAACCCTGCAGACTCCCCCGCCGCGCGGGGATTGGGCCGTGGTGAGGGTGGTGGTTTGCGGCTTCCAGGGGTCTGGCAGGTGGGGGCACCGGAAGGGAAGGAGACGCCATCCTTGAAAAGTAAATAAGCGAGGCCAGATGCGCGCCGGGGGGCCTGCTCGCTGGGGAGCCGCAGCCGGCTGGGGGCGGGGCCGGCAGCAGGCGGGCGGGGCGCTGGCCCGGCGGGGCGCGGGCTGCGGCGCGTGCAGGCCGGGCCTGTGCTCATTCCTGCGCCGCAGACAGGCCCGAGCAGACACAGGAAATTCCACCCTCGCGGCCAGACACCCTGGCCCCAGGGCCTCGCAGCCGGCAGGCGGCCTCACGCCCAGCCGCCCCCCGCCCCCTCAGCCTGAAAACAACCGTCCTTCCCGGAAGGCCAGGGGCTGGGCTGACCCAGGCGCGGAGAGAGCAGGGTCCCAGGGCCGGAGGAGGCAGGACAGGGCCCCAGGCCCCTGCCCCCAGCCGCAGCCGCCTTCGTGCCCCAGACCTGGGGCCCGCAGGTGTCCACGCTGCCCACCCAGAACCTGGTGGAGGCCGCGTCAGGCCCCAGCCTGGGTGCGTGGGGACACGCTGTCCAGTGGGGAGCGTGCGGGACTTCTGAAGCAACGAGGGCTGGTGACCCACGTTGCTGTCTGGTTCCTCGCTCGGGGCCTCCACGCCCTGCGCCAGCCCCGAGGGGGACCCCTCCACGGCAGTGGCCCCGGGCCGGGGCTGGCAGGGCGCAGCTGACCTGGGCCTGGCGTGGGGCCGCCTGCTCCTGCCGCGGGCCCGACCAGCTCTGGCTAGTGGGGGCGCAGGACGCAGCCAGCCCCACAAGGGGCGGACGCCGCCGCCGTCCTGGGCGAGGCCTGCCCTGTCCTGCGGGCTGCGGGGCTGCGTCCACGGAGGGCTGGTCCACCCTGGCACCTGTGGACACCCCGGGCTCGGCTCACAGGGCCAGCTCCGGGGTGGGCCCGGTTCCAGCCGCCGGTGGTTTTCCTATCCAGGAGGGGCCTGGAGGGACCTCGGCAGCGGGTGGAGGGACCCAGCACCAGCACCCGGGCCTGGCCCCTGGGGAGGTGGACGCTGCCCGCCCGCTGACTCGGCAGGAGGCCTCTGGCCAGGCCGGGCGGCACGCTGGGGCCGAGGGGTGGAGCCAGGGTCTCTGCATTTCCCTCCGGCCCCATGGCCATGGCGAGGGGCAGGGGCCTTGCAGATGGGCGAGCCTGCTGGAAGGCGTGTCCGCGTTCCCTGGGCCCGGGTCCACGCGCCCACAGCCTCCCTGCACAGCCCCGCCGAAGGGGGAGCCAGGGGCCGGGCAGCCGGGGCCTGACGCAGCTCGTGGTCCCCGAGGCTGCTCGCAGGGAGCCGTGGAGAAGCAGCTTGGGGAGCCCACGCGGCGCCAGTGGACACTGGCCCTGCTCCCCGCCCAGCGGCCCTGTGGCTCCTGAGGGCCGGGGAGCGCACCCCAAGCCCTCGCTCTGGGGAGCGCAGACGGAGGCGGGTGTGAGGGCACCGCGCAGAGCTGGCCGGGCAGGGCCGGGGTCTGGGTGGACACGCGTGGGTGCCCCAACCCGGGGCAGGGCAGCGGGAGCGCAGGGCCACCTGGGGCTGTGGCCCCAGCCCCCAGGGCTGCCCTACCCTGGACCCCAGGCCAGCAGGCAGGGCCCGGCTCCTGGAGGAGGCCCAGGGGCACCGAGTGCCCGGCTCCCGTGGAAAGCTGGGAGCGGGCGGGGCCCAGACGGAACCATCCAGTGGGCCTGGCCCCGCCTCTGGCCACATCCCACCCCAGGCTCTCTGCTGCCCCTCGGCCTCTGGCACCGAGGTGCAGCGGCCCCGGGTGGCCTCGCCCGGTCCTCTGCGCTCAGACCCAGCCTGAGGCCCACCGGGGCAGTGGCCCTTCGCGTCCGCCCCAGTCAGCCCCTGGTCCTGGCGGCCTCTCCTGCCAAGGTCCAGCCAAGTGCAGCCTGCCCACCGCTGGGCCCTCCCCCGGGCAGCCCCGCGTCCATCTGGGTTGGTCAGAAGGGCCCTCCCGCCCCGGGGCCCTCGGGAGAAGGCCTGGCCCTGGCCCGCTCTGCCAGCCTGCCCTGTGGCCTGGCCCCTGCGTCCCCCAGGCTCGCTCTGGCCCTGCCACGGACAGGAGGGGTGACCGCCTGGGGCCCGCGGGGCGACCTGGGCTGAAGGACACGAGCAGCAGTGGACGGGAGCGCAGCGGGGCCTCTCGGAAGAAGCGGCGCGCGGGGAGGGCCTCCGGGCCCCCGAGCTGCGGCCTTCCAGGCCCCCCGGGGCGCGCGCAGGAGAGGCCGCGCGGCTCCACCGGCAGAGCCTCCTGCCAGGAGCTGAGCCCCAAGGTCCGAGGCTCAGGGAGGGGCCTGCGGGGGGTCGGGCTCCCTTGGGCCCCGCGAGGTTCCGCCCGCAGCCCCGTTCTTCCGGGCCTGGCCCCTGGAGAAAATGCCGGCCTGACGCAGTCACGGTCGGCCAAGTTCTTGACTTTGCTCCTGGTGGGAAAATGGTAGGTGGGAAGGGAGGGGGAGGGCGGACTCGCAGGCAGGCCGGGAGGGCGCCCCGCACCCCCGCCCCCTGCGCCCCGCGCCCCCGCCCCCTGCGCCCCGCGCCCGCGTTCCCGGCGTGGCTTTGTCCTTCCGCCTGCCTCCTCTGTGGCTTACGCGCCGCTAATAACTAATGGGGAGCTGGAAGACCAAAAGGCGGGGAAGCCCGCAGGGAAGGCGAGGGAGAGGCATAATTTACCGAGTAAATGAAAGGAGCTGTTAAATCACGGTAAATTATGCTGCAGCAGCAAAAAAAAAAAAAAAAGGATTTCCCTGTGAAATGCCTTCACTGAGGCGCAGGCCGCGGCTCTCCTGGCGGGGCTCCTGGTGAGGCCCCCGCAGCCCTGCCCTGCCGCTGGGGGGCTGGGGGAACTGTCCGGAGGGCCCCCACCCGCGCGCCCCTCTCGGCACCCCCACGCTGCAGGAGGCCTCAGCCTGGCCCGCCCGCCCTCCCCGCCGCTGCTGGCTCTGTGAGCCCCGCAGGCCTCCGTGGCGGCGTGTCCAGGGCCAGCAAACTGCCTGTGAATGGGTGTTCGCGGCGTGCCCGCGGCGTGGGGTGCGGGCAGGTGGCGCGGTGGCCGCACAGTGGAGCCCGACCCCCGGCCCAGGCTCCTCTGGACGGGTGCCCCAGTCCGGCCCGGCCTGGACAGCCGTGAAGCCAACGCATCGGGCGGTCTCCCTTCAAGGGGGCAGGGCGCTAGGCAGGAGGTGCGCCGTGGGGCTCCCCGCAGCTGTGCGCCTCTGGGGGGTCTGCCCGCGGCCTGGAGGCAGAGCGGGGAGGGCGCTTCGGGGCCTGCGCGGGGTCCCCCTCCTTGCCCGGCCTTGCGGGTTGTCTGGGGGACGTGGCTTCTCCACGTGCCCACCGGCGCGCGTTGGGACTGGCCGCGGGCGCAGCTGCCACGGGGAGTTGGGGGGCCGGTGCATGGACGGTCGGGGCAGGGGCTGCGGCCGCCACCCCACCCAAGCCAGGACCCCCGCAGGGAGCGCGCTGGGAGCTGCCGGCCCTGGGCCTGTCCGCTCGGGGGGCGTAGCCTCGGCGTCCACCACCGTTACTCGGCCGCACACGGCAGAAACTGACACCCCAGCAACTAGACAAGACGTCGAAGAGAATAAAATCTGGTGCCAGTTGCCCGGCCCGGGCCCCCCCCACCGTTCCCCTTCTCACACGTGCACACGGCCCCCGGCCCCACGGGTCACGCGCCTGGGGCGCTCCTGCCCTTCCTCATAGTCCCTGGGAGTCCCCGCCCTGCTGGTGGCCCTGGAGCCGACCACCCAGCCTGCCCCTCCCCCGCAACCCCGCCCCCCGAGGTCCCCCCTTGCACCCCCACCCCGGCTGCCTCCGGTCCCGTTTCCAGGACGCCTGCTCCCCAGAGGCCGCCAAACGCCCGTCTGGCCCGGAAGTGCACACGGCAGGGCCCCGGCGACACTTTCGCTTTTATTGTAATTACAGGGGGGTGGATTCCCTGTAAAGACGCCCGCTCCTAGCCAGGCGTGGGCTCCAGGGAGGCGCAGCCACTCCCTCGAGAGGGAGGACATTCTGGAACATTCCTCCTCGGCGAGCAGAAGCCTGCCTGAAGGGGGCGCTGCGCACGTGACCGCACCAGCTGGCCCCCGGGAGCCCGCGGCAGGACGCCCCCAGGGCACGGGCCAGCGTCTGATTTCCTGGCGCGGAGGGGCCTGAGGACGGGGCCGCGTGCCACCCAGAACCCCGGCTCCCCAGTTTCTCAGGAGGGCCACGCGGTGTTCCCCAGAACACTGACTTCACACCAACTGTGACCTCGTGTCTCAAGGGCGGGGCGCCTCCAGGCGCCGGCAGGGTCTTGAGGCCGCGCACCCCATCCCGGTCCCCGGGCTCGCCCCACACAGAGGCTGGGGCAGCTCGGCGTCCGGGACGCGCGCAGCTCTCTCCCGTCGGAGCGCGTGGCGACCAGCCGTCCTGTTTCTGGGCTGAGGCCGGACCCCAGTTGCGTCCTCGCTCCCCTAGAGGCAGCTGCGCTGCCTCGTCTGCATTTTTGGTGGAAATGAACAGATGGGTCTGGAGGGGCCGATGCAGCCACTGGTCTGGCTCTTGCGGGAACCCAGGAAACGCTGCCTTAAGAACCGAAGCTGGGCCGCCTCCGCGCAGCCTGGTCTCCGCGGGGGTGCGGGCACGCGGGGTGCGGACACGCGGCCGTGGACACACGGGACAGTGAACGCTTCAAGGACGGCGCCGGCCGCAAAGGGCGCCGCAAAGGGCGCCGTGTAAGTCAACATTTCCCATTGCCGCCAGGAGAGTGGTCTCTGCAGCTACGCACGGGCTGGTTCCCATCCGGGCCCCGGCTGAATCGTGCCGTGTTGGGAGCGCAGTTCCGACCTCAGGGTTGCGGCCCAGCACCGGCCTATGGAAACGCGGGCAGAGCCGGCGCCGCGCGCAGGCAGCCATGTCCCATCCCGAGACGAGAAGGGAGAATCCGATCAAGGGGCCTCTCTCCCACCGAGAGGACAGGTTCTTTGGGGCAAAGTGGCCTCTGCCAGGAGTGCGGTCAGGGAGTGTAAAGCGACGTGTTGGAAGAACGACCGCAGGTTGCTAACCCCTTCGCCTGCCCGCCGGCCTGCACACAGCCGGCCCGGAGTCCACGGCAGCGGCCACCCCCCACCCCCGGACAGCTCCTCCCCACACCCCGCGTGGCCAGGGCGTAGCCAGCCCGCCCCTAAGAGCCGGGGAGTCTTAGAGGCCGGCTGGAATTTGCCTGATGGTGAGGGGAGGCTGGCGCGAGAGGGGTCTGCACGGACAGGAGGCGGTGACGGGGCGGGGCTGCGTGCGCAGCACTGCGGGGGTGGGCAGGCGCCGGGCCTGCTGTGGAGGGTGCAGGGAGGCCCGAGACCTCCATGCCCAGCGGCCTGGGGGCCCGGCTTATAACATGGGGTCCCTTGTTTCAGGGTGGCCGTGAGCACCGAGGGGTGGCGGTCTTCCCCAAAGGCACCCACAAAAAGTTCCTCCAGTTCCCGCTGTCCTTGCGAAGGGGGGGGACCCCGAGGACCACAGCGGCCCTTGATGCCGGGAGAGGGGCGGAGCCGCCGGGGCGACGCCGTCACACCGCGCATGCGTGCGCGAGGGCTGCGTTCGCGCGGGCCTGCCCAGGGTAGGCGCATGGGCCACGGAGGGGTGACCTGGCGGAGCCACCTGGCCCGAGCCCGGCTGCGTGGTGGTGGCAGCGCGGGGCTGCATGCACCGGGGGGCGTGCGGGCTTGGGGGGCTGGGGACTCTGGGGGCTTGCGGGCTCAGGACGCGCGTGGGCCGAGGGCCGCATGCACGCGCTCGGGGAGCGCATGCGCTGTGCGGAGGGGCGCGTGCGCTGGGGGGCAGTCTACCTGTCACCCTGTGGCTACACCCCCCCGCCCCCTGCTGCTTTCACAGCCCCAGCTGGGGACCCAGTCCTTGGGCCCCCCACCCCTACCCCGGACGCAGCAGGGGCCTGCTGAGGGAGATGGTTGCGGGCAAGGCCCGGGGGACCCCAGCCACACAGGAAGGGCCCCGGGGACACGCCAGTCGTGCACAGGCGCAGCTCACCAGGCGGGCGGGGGAACCCGGCGCCACCATCTTGGCGACTCCAGCCCCCGCCGCATGGCGCCCCCGCACCCGCTCCCTGGCCTGCGGGTCCCGCCCGAGGCCCAGCCCTGCGGCGGCAGCGGGCCGTGGCTGTGGGGAGGAGCAGGAGCCACAGGCCCCGGGCGCCCTTCCCCGGAGACCATGTGAGCCCGGAGCTAGCAGAGCGGCGCCGAGAACAGGCGTTGGGCCCGTTGCCCTCCGCGCCCGGGCACAGCCTGCGGGGCGGCCATGGCGTGAGAGGCTGGTGTGACTCAGGGCAGCTGGCCGGGTCTGGAAGGAGAGGGAGGCCCCGCCGCGGGGCGCTTGGAGTGCCGCCCCCAGAGCCCAGCACTCAGGGTCCAGCAGATCTTTTCTGAACTGGATTTAGGGTGGTGAGAAAAATGCATGAAGTCAGAAGCCGTTTGAGGCAAACTACACTGCAGGGGGTGCGGCGGCTGCCCCAAGATCCCTCAGTGAAGAAGAGGCAACCGCGGGGACGCTGTCCCGGCGCCCCGGGGACGCTGGGCAGGCTGGGGCCGGGCCTCGGGCTCAGCCCCTGGTTGGGGGTCGCTCCCCGGGCTCCGCCTGGGCCCCTCGCTGCCCCTCGCAGGGCAGGACGGCTCCTGCCCCAGGCGGTTGTTCCTGGGGCGGAACTCGGTGCTCTCCCCGGCCTCGGAGGCAACCCGAGGCCGTCGCTCGGCTGGAGGTATAGATGTGACCACAGGGCCTCCCTGGGGGTCTGCAGAAGGGACACCACCTTCCACTGAGAAAGGCCACCCCCCCCTGGGCCATCCCCCCCAGTCCGTGCTGGCTCCAGGCCGTGAGCCCGTGAGCTGGCACCACTCCCCGCACGACCCCAGGGGAAATCTCAGGGCTTGGCGGGGTTGCCGCTTGTGTGCTTTGGGCTGAGCCCTAAAAACCCGGGCACCGCATCCACGGGGTCCGCACTGGTCCGGAGAGGTGGGACTGGCCAGCACCTCCAGCTGGCTGGGCAGAGCTGCCAGTTCTGCCCGCAGCAGAGAGAGACCAGGGAGGGGCTTCTGGGGGCTGGGGGGCTTTGCTGGGGCCCTGCCTCAGGGCCGCCTGCACCCCAGCTCTGTCCAGGCATGTCTTGCAGAGCCACCTGGGCATCCTTATCTGGAGCCGATCCCCGGGCAGGGAGCAATGGGCTTCCTCTGAAGCACTCCCTCCTGCTGCCCCCCCTTGCAAGCAGGGTGCGCCCCATTCCTTCACACCTGCAAGCCACTCCCTTTGTGGGGAGCAGAGGAACAGAACCCCGGGAGCAGCTCCTGTCGGGACCAGCCGCGGGCACTGAGATGAGAACAGGCCGCGCCCTGGCTGCCCCGCCCACTGCACCCCAGGAGCCCAGCACAGTCCTCAGGTCGGGAAGAGCCAACTCTGTTCCTGCCAGTGCCCGAAGCTGAGTCTTGAGGGGAGCCCCCCCCCGAGGGCGCCCCCCCGCTGCGTCTGTCCACTCCTGGACCCTGCTCTGGGAGCGCTTGGGGCGCGCCTGCCGCGCTGCCGTCTGCGCGTGCGCACCGAAGCCGCGCTGTGGCTGCTGGCGCCCGGGCCTGCAGGAAGGCCTCAGAGGTGTCCGGCTGAGCCAGAGGCCCGTGGGCAGTCTCTCCGCCGGCCGCGGGCGTTCCGGGCGGAGGGGAGACCGGAGGGGAGGCCAGTGTGGAGCCCAGGAGGGGCAGGGGCGCTCGGGCTCGGGCGGGTGATCGCGACGCGCGCACGGAGGTGACGGGGCCTAGGCCCCCGCGCCCCTAGGCTCCCGAGCGTCGTCCCTGTCCACCGGCCGCATGTTCTCTTGAGGTTAAATTTGCTGTCCACCTAAAAGAGGCTGGACTCGCGACCTGAGGCACTGTCCCCTCCGCCAGGCGCGTGAGCCCCACAGCGAGAGGCTGCTCCCCGGGACACGGGGCTCTGCTGGCGACGTCGTCCCCGGCGCCGCGCTGCTGCGCTGCCCCCGGCCGCTGGCAAGGGCCCTCTGGGCAGCCACGGACCAGCGGCCAGTGGCCGGGGCCGGCAAGCCTGCGACCTGTGACCGATCAGACGCACTGGAGCATCCCCTGGGGGAGGATCTTCCTGCCCAGAACGACCAGCGCGGAGCGGCCCTGAAGGCGCGGCTGCGCCCGGAGGCAGTGGCGGGGCCTGGTAAGCTTGAGGCCTTTCCTGTGGACATGGCACCCCATCCCCATCTCGGCTTAGCTCGGGGTCTCTGTGTGCATACTCAGGGCGCAGGCGCTGGGGACAGGGAAGGAGAAACCAAGGCCAAAGCCACCGCGTGGGTCAGGGAAGGGTGAAGGTGGGCGGGGCCATGGGGCGGGACCGTGGTGGGCGGGACCAGAGTAGGGCGGGGCCGCTGCTGGGAGCAGAGCCACTGGGCGGGGCAGAGGGTGGGGCGTGGCCTCAAGAGCGGCCACGTGGGCAGGTGGCCAGCAGCAGGTCTGACAGGGTCTGGGCTCGCGCCTGGCTTCTGGACAGCCCCTCCCTGCTCCTCTTCAGCTCGGCCTCCTGAGCCCCAGAGTGACAGCAACAGGCTGGTCCGCCCGTCCTCCAAGTCCAGGCCCTTCTGCGAGACACTGGACACCCTGCCTGCCTGTGGTCAGCACGGGGCCAGGGGCTTCGTGACTGCCCAGCCTCCCTCCAGCCTCACCGCATTGACCCAGGAACTGACCCGCTACGGGAAGGAGACCGGGGGGCAGTGTGGGGGCAGCCTGTGGAAAGGGCCTGTTCCTCTAGGGCCAGGTGTTCGGAACCTGTGCCCCCCCAAGGCACGCACACCAGGGCGGGCGGGGCCGGGCTCGGGGCTGGGTGACCTCTGCCCTCTGCGCCCCTTGCTGCCCTGTCCCTCGTGAGTCAGCGCCTGGGGCGCAGCGCCCCCTCCTCCCCGGGAGTCCTCCTGCCAAAGACACCGCTGCAGTTCCAGCAAACGCCCCCAGGCTGCTCCGTCCAGAGGGCACTGGTGGGGCGTACACCCTGGCACCACCGCCCCCCTAGAGAATCGCGTGCCAGCCCCTCAGGCGCCCACGCGGGACAGGGGGACGCGGCTGCGGTTGGAAGGCAGATACAGCCCAGTCGGGCCAACCCGGGTCAACAGGGCAACGCCTGCAAGTGCGCACTCTGGGGCTGCAGCCCCGTGCGCTCCGCTGCCAGGCGGCCAGCTCCTCCCCCAAGCGCTGCCCCTAGCTCCTCCCCCGGCCTGCAGTTGCCGCTCTCATTCCGCGCCACCCCACCCGCCCACTGTTCCCCTGAAGCCCACCAGCTCCTCCCTGAGCCCCTACGCAGCCCACGCCGGCACATCCCTAAGGCCCGGCACAAGCATCGCCTCCTCCAGGAAGCCCCCGGGAGAGGGGGGAGACAGGCACGCGCAGAGGAGCGGCGGCGCCGGCAGGGCACCTGCTCTGAGGGATGAAAGGGCCCCGCTGCTCTGTGGCCCTGGGGACGGCCAGGCCCACGAGGGCGGAGCTCGCAGCCCACTGCAGCCCTCCAGCGTCCGTGCCCGGCAGCGGTCACCCCGCAGCTCAGACCGGCGGGGCCTTGGGCGCCCCTTCCCTCCCCACCTCCAAGGACCCCTGGGCAGCGTGTGTTCCTGAGGACCCGGCGGCAGCACCCAGCCAGGGTCTCCCGGGACGAGCGCTCCTTGTTCTTCCAGATTCTTCTGGAATCTGCCTGAATAACAGCTGCGCACCCCACCTGCCCCCGCCTCCCCCGCAGCCCCAGGCTGCCCATTTGAAGAAGCCCTTGGACAGCTCAGGACGGAGGGAAGCCCTGGACAGGAGGCCAAGCTGCCCAGCTGCGGGTCACGGCCCGGGGCGGTGCTCCTGGCCACAGGGCGCAGGGCAGGCTCTCGTCTTTGGGGCGCCCCACTTTGGTCTTTGCGCAGCTCCCTGCCCCCTCCCAGCTCATGAGGTCGGCTTTTCCTTCTGACCTCGTCGGCCCCAGGGCGGGAAGTGGCCGGGTGCCGGGAAACAGCCCAGACTCCAGCATGGGGGGAGGCTGGGACCGGGCACCCGCCCAGTCAGGGGCCCCTGCTCCGTGCCAGGCCCTCCCGGGGCTGGCCCCAGGGGAGGTGGGATGGGGGGACGAGGCCAGAGCTCAGCCTGCTTTGTCTTGCTCAGTCTGAACGAGAAAGTGTCTTATTGAGAAGGGAGCGGGCTGGCGGCGGGTGCAGGCAGGAGAGATTTTGTTTTACTGGGGAGGACGAATCACTGGAGCGCGCCCGTGGCCAAACCGGCAGGGGCGCGGGCGGGGGCCGTGGGTGGGGGCCTAGGGGAGGGCGCGCAGGTCTCAGGTGGACAGTCGCGGCCACCCCCTGGGAGCCACCGACGCTCTTCTCTGCAGCGACAGCTTGAAAATGCAGGTGACCTGGCCTAAAGAGCGACCTGGGACGTACCCTGGGCTCAGAGGCCGCCTCCCGCGGCGAGCTGGGGACCCCAGGCCTCTGCTCCTCCCGCAAGCGCCCCGCGGTGTCAGCGGAAAGGGCAAAACCGCCCTGTCCAGGGGCTTCGTCCTTTCCTGAGAGGGCGTCTGTCTGGGCTCACTCCCGCGCCGGTGGGGGTGAGGCCGAGCCCGTTCCCAGCGTGGGAGCTGAGGCGCCTGCCTCCCGGGACCCCGGCTGCACCCCAGCACCGCCCGAGGTTTCTGCCGCGACCCCGGAGCGCCAACCGCGCTGCGCCTGCGCAGAGCGAACTCAGCAGCTGACGCTTCCCCCAGCAGCCCCCACGCACGCGGGTGCACGGCCAGGTGGGCTGGGAGAGCCCAGCGTCCAGCTGACCATGCGGGAGGGCCAAGCAGGCACCAGGCCCAGGTTTGTGTCCACCCCACGCCCGGCCCACCTCGTCCCCCCCGTCAGTCTCAACAAACTGCGACATCGGCCGGACCCGGCCCTGGCGACGTGCGCCTTTGTTCTTCTAGAGCCCCGGTTTCCGACACGGGGCCGCCTATGTCTGCGGGGTGAGCATCGTGACCTGGGGTGTCGTGCGCAGCGGGGCTGACCAGCCCCCGGAGTGCCGCATGCCCGCCCTCCCCGGCGGTCCCGCGGGGGCTGTGTCTGCCAGCCAGTTCTCCCCAGGACCTGCGCGGACTTGTGCCGGACGCCGGTGCCACCACCCCGCAGAGGAGCAGCCCCGCAGACTGGCAGGCTGAGCCCGGCCGGGCGCAGGGCAGCGAGGACCTCTGCGCGCAGGCCGGCCTCTGCGCTGGCGGGCACACCGCAAACAGCTCGGCATCATCTGGGGCGTGGGGACAGCGCAAGTGCCCTGGAGTGTCCACACCAGGGCGCTTTCCTTAGTTAGAGACAGTCTTGCTCGGAGGTGACCGGCTGGCAGCAGCCCCAAACCCCAGCGGGGAGACTGCCCAAACAGCGCAGCAGCAGAAGGGGGAGGGGCCGCGCGGAGGGACCGGCTGCAGAGAGGCTGCAGGGGCCCTGGTGGGAAGGAGGAGCGGGAGCGAAAGGGGTGGCCTAAGAAACTCAAAACGCAGTAACAAAGGGGCATCTGGGCCCACGGAGGGGGGCTGCCTTTACCCAAATGGACGGAGCAGAGCCCAGCGAGGGTCCAGACGTCGCCGGACGCCCGAGTTAAGTGGCTGTTTCCCTCGGCGTTCCGGCAGGAGCATGGACTCCTCTGAGGCCCCGTGAGGTCCGCCCTCCCGGGCGGCGGCTCTGAGCCTCGTCAGTCACGGGCTGCCTGGGCGCAAGGGGCTGACCTGGGACTGGCCTGGAGCTAAGCCAGCAGCTGGGGCAGGGGGCGGAGGCCGGGAGGGCGCACGGGGGAAGAGGGGAGCCGGAACAGAAGTTCAGGAACAGCCTCTCCGAGTGTGTGGGCCTCGCCCCTGAGCCCGCTGTGCCCCCTTTGCTCCGACCCACTTTTGAACAAGTGAAACTTCGTTGTTATCAACCCCACCCCCAAACCATGCAACCTCATGCCCTCCTCGGCCAGGGAGGCAAAGCCGAGTTTCCGGCCTGCCCCTCTGCCGGGCCATGCACAGCGAAGCTGCTTTCTTCTCTCAGGGCTGTCGTCAGAGTGTTGGCCTCTGCGCACGCAGGCGGTGGGAGCCGGCGCCCGGATCAGTCTCGGGCTGGAGCAGGGGCGGTTCTGGGGGGGGCGGGGAGCAAACTGTCCGGACAGGCAGGTGCGGGGTCCGACGTGGAGACTGGGAGGGGCAGTGGGGCTCCGTGTTTAAAATGGCCACTAAGTACCCCATTTTCAGCACATGTTAAGGCCACTGAACACGTCTACCCGCCACGTCGGGTGTTCGTGCGCCGCAGCTCCCGGCCCGCGCGGCATAGCGCACGTGCGGCCTAGCTGCGCGGCGTCGGGACAGCAGGCGCCCGGCCGGCCTGGACGAGAGTCTCGTTCCTGCAGTTAGAGGAGGCCTGACCGGCGCGCCGCCTCGGAGCGGCTGGGTCCGCCCACGGCGCCCGCGTCTCTGCCACCTCCCGCGGGGTGGTTCTGGTCGGTTCTGGTGGCTCTGCCGTCACTGTGGCGAGAGACACAACCCGGCCCTGCCGTTGCAGCTGTTCCCTGCGGGGCTGGCGGCCTGCAGCGCTGCGGCCGCGCCCTTCCAGCCCCAGAATTTCGTGTCTTTTCAAGCTGAATTCTGCCCCCAGCAAACCCTCGGCCGCCTCCGCCCAGTCCTGCCTCCGCTCTGCCTTCCCTCTGTCGCAGCCGACTGGTCCAGAAACCTCACACGTGGGCTCCGTCTGTCTGTCTGCAGGCGTCTGTCTGCTTACTCTCCGCGCGGCACAGAGGCACCCTCCCTGCCGCGCACGTGCGAGCTCGCGTCCGGCTAAGACCGAGCAGCTCCAGCCGCTCACCCGCGGGCCCGCAGCCCACCCAGCCTCCCCGGCCGGCGGGCTCGGCTCCCGATGCCTGGGTGAGCTGCTGGAGTGGCGCGGCCAGCGCGGCTGGCACATCCCCCACCCCGCCTGTCTCCTGCCACTGCCGCCGACTCTGCCGTCCCCTCCTCGCTCACTGGAAAGGAGCCTTTTCTGGGGAGCAGGCGCCCAGCGCTTCTGTTCCTTCGGTCCCTCCCGGCGCGCGGCGTTTCTCTGAGCGCCTGGCCCAGCCGCAGGCCTGGGTCCCGGCCGACCCGAGACCACGCCCACTACTTCATCTCCTGCTCCCTGGAGAACTGTGCGGAGTCTCAAAAGCCGCCTCGCTCCTGTGTCCACACCCGCGAGGCGGCCGCTGCTGGGGCTGGGACACTGGCCTCGGAGCTTCGCTTTGGCGACGGACACTCGCGCCCACGTGTCCCCTCGTCGGGAGGCCTCGGCCTGCGCCCCGTGTGGCCCCCGCCGTCCGCACACACAGGCTGGACGCCGCACAGTGGCTTCCTGTCCTCCAAACCGTCCACTGCGCGGCGAGCACGACGCGGCTGAAGCCAAGAAAACCTCACGTCGTCTCCTTTCAGACGACGTCCCTCAGGCCCCACAGACTCCCAAAGTCCCCGGCCGAATCTGCCCAGTGCTGCGCCTCCCTGGGGCTCGCCCGGGCTGCCTCAGGGGCCAGCACTGTGTGCAGTCTGCGCCCGCTGGCCACGGCTTCCGGGGCTGCCCGTCCTCCTTTTGAACCTTGAGGGAGCGTCTTTCCTCTTTCTGAATCCCAGGAACCCTCCTGTGGCCCTGAGATTCCGTCGGCCCGTCTCTGATGCGGGAGGCCCGACCTGGCCAGGCCAGCTGACCCCGCACCCACAGCCGCCCCTCAGCACTTCCGGCCTCTGTCGAGTCTGCGCTCGGGCCTCCCACTCCGGCCCTGCTCTGGTCCCGACTCGGGCCCCCACTCAGGCCTCCTCTCGGGGCCTCCGCTCGCCGTGAGCCGCGGCGTGATCCGCCTCCCTGCACCAGCCGTGCCGGGAAAGGCCGGGCGCCCTGCCAGACCCGCCACTCTCCACGGCCACTCTCAGGCCGCTGGGCCGAGGTTCTGGCCGCCGTTCTGCACACGCATCCTCGGACGCTTCAAATTGGTCAACATTGCGCTGGCTCTCGAAGCGGCCTCCAGGGAAGCAGCGCAGCCTCCTCAGCCGGCCGGGTCCTTCCGCACAGGTTTAATCAGCGTCGTGGTCTCCCAGCGGAGCAGCCCCCCACCCGATGCAGACACAGCAGAGCGCCGGCGGGCAGGACGGGCAGACGCGGCCGCGCCTCCTGCTTTGTTCCAGGAGCGGGAGCCGCGCCAGCCTCTCCCCTGAGCCTGGGAGCGCGACTGCAGGTCAGAGGAACCCCCAAACCCAGGAGAACCCACACTGCGCAGGGCGGGCTGTGCGCCTGTCTCAGCGCACGAGGCGTGGTCCCCAGCGCCCTGCCTTCCAGGGGGCTTATGTCTTATCCTCTCCCCCACGGCAGCCCCTGGTCACCACCCCAGGAGCTCCCCGGGAGCCCACACCTGGGGAACGGCCACCCACAGTGGCAGCGGACAGGCCGACCGGGAGAGGGGACGCTGAGGAGCGGGAGGGCCTGTCCCTCTCTCGCTCGCTGGGGAGTTAGACCGGAGGCCTCTTCAAACAATGGTCTCTGGGCCTCCTGCCCCTCCCTGGAGGGACCGGCCCAGCCAGCGCCTGAGCCCTGTGCAGACAGAGAGCCCCGGGCTTTGGGGCGGGGCGCCTGTGCTCCCGCTGGGCTGGGGGAGGGGAAGGCCGCAGAGGCGGGACGGACGGTTCCCCAGGAGTGCACAGCGCGCCCCAAGCTTGTCTCGGCAGGGAGAGCCAGGCAGGGCAGCGGCTGCCGCCTGGGTCAGGCCAGGAATTCGCGGGCGCAAAGGGTTATGGGATGCGCCTGTCCAGAGGCGCCTAGTCCCAAGAGTCCCGGGGCTGCGTGGCGTCCGGCTGGCCTCCCGAGGCTGCCCACCTGTCTGCCCGGCCCTCCTCTCCTTGACTTGGCCAGACCTCTAGGCGGCCCTGCCCTGGGAGCCGGCGGGGCGAGGGGTGTCCTTTGGTTCCAGGGCTGTCTGCGGTCTGCGCCGGGCTGGACGCCTGCTGCCCACCCCTCCCCTCCGTAAGCACCTACTCTTCAAGCGTCTGGGACTCCAGTGTCCACGCTGGTCATTCCCGCTCACGTCGCTGCAGACCCCCGGCTCCCCCCCTTTGCTGTGACCAGCGACTCGTCTCCCCCGGCTGGACACTGTCGCGGGTGGGCACAGCCGCCTCTGGGTCCAGCGCCCGGGGGGCACCGGCGGCTCCATGTCCAGCTACACGAGGTCGGCCGCCGCGAGTGGCCGCATGTCAGTGAAGGACGCGGGGGTGCGGGCATGGGGCTCGAGCCCGGGTTTCGGCAGGCCCGTCCCCACAGCCCCCCGGCCCTTACCAGCTCTCGCCCGGCAGGTCCCCTCTCCGCGTCCTCTCCAGCACCTGTTCTGGGGGGTCTTTTCAACACCCGGGTCCTCACAGCCCACTGGACGTTAGCAGGGCCGAGCTGAGTGGCTTTCCAGACGTGCGGGGGAGGTGGCAGGTCAGGGCCCAGCCAGGAGACCCTGGTCCAGCTGATCTGTGGGCAGAGACAGAGCGGACAGGTGGACAGAGCGGGGGTCCGAGAGGCCAGGCCTCTCACGGCCCTTGGGACTCGGCCACGGGCTTGGATTTCCACAAACGGGCGCTGACTGGTGAGGGCAGTCCCGTGAGGCCACGAGAGCAGGCTTGCTGGGCCGGGGGTGCTCCGCGCTGGCCGCCGGAGCCTGACCCCCAGTGCCACAGAGCCCGGGAGAGGGTGGACAGGCCCTGCTCAGCTGGCGGTGCAGCTGAGCCCCGGCCTCTCAGCCCCGCGCTCCTGGACTCTGTCTGAGCAGCCCCTCCAGCCCAAGAGTCGGGGATCTTCCCGCCTTCCTGGACCCCCTCTGCCTCCAGCCCCCACAGCAGCAAAATGGCCAGGAGCTGCCCCCCAGCTCAGGAGCCCCCCAGCCCCCAGGGGCCCATCTCCCTGAAGGCGGAGGCCTGTGGCAGCATCTGGAGGGAGCTCTGCGTGGGTGGGGGGTTATGGGGGCTGCGCTGAGCTCAGAGAAGGGCCGAGGGCGGGGTCCCAGCAGGGGCAGAGCCAGGCGGTGTGCCCCTCCATGCCAGGAGCCAGGGCAGGGCCGGGGGCTCGGAGAGGGCTGCGCGGCCTGGGGCTGGACGTGCTGCTCCTGGTGGAGGAGGAGCTCAGGCCTTGGGAGGGAGGGGGCCGGGGACGTCAGAGGCCGAGCCTGGGGTGCTACTAGGCACTGACACGTTCTCCTGTCACGGAAAACGCATTTTCCAAACCTGCTTCTCTGCTGGGAGGCGCTTGGCAGGAGGCGGGAGCAGCAGCAGGACGCCCTTGGTCTGGCCTGGGCGGGAGCCCGCCTGTGGCTCCAAGCTCCGCCCACAGTGGCCCTGGCCCCGCCCACCCTCGGCCCCAGCCCCGCCCACCTGTGGGTCAAGCCCTGCCCACTGTGGCCCTGGCCCCGCCCACCCTCAGCCCAGCTCCGCCCACCTGTGGGTCAAGCCCTGCCCACCGTGGCCCTGGTGCCGCCCACCCGCGGGCCAGGCCCCGCCCACCCGCTGCCTGGGGGAGGCCCCCCCACCATCCCACCGCTCCTCCTTTCCTTCTTGGATTTGTGATAAACTGTACTTTTATTTGAGGATTATTTTACGTTCATTTTTCCTTTCTTTTCTACTCTCCACAAAAGCATTTCCTTAAAAAGTCCTGGATTCATCAGTCGGGGAAGGCCTTGAAGTGCCGCCTCTGGGGGACCCCGGCGGGGGCGATGGGACCCTTTTCCTCTCAAGGGTGCTTGCCCCCTGGAAGCTGAACTCGGGGCGCCCCCGCGGGTCAGAGCCGGCATGAAGGCGGCCCTGGTTTCAGCAGGGCCACGGGGACAAGCCTTCCCTGCTTCAGTTCACCCCGCCCAGGCTCCAGGCAGGCGCCACGCGAGAGGGGCCGAGAAACCCGGGGCTCCCGGGAAAGGCAGGACTGAAGCTGGAGGCCCCGGCAGCCCCGGCTGAAGCTCCGGGGAGTGCGCCCGCCGCTGGGAGCGCCCGGCACCCCAGGCCCTTGCCCTGGCTCAGACACCCCAGCATGATGAGCCCGGGCAGCTGCGGTCACTGCCCACGCAGACGCGGCTTCGCCAACGGCCGGGTCCCGGGCGGCCTTTAGAGGCAGTTTGGTCCCGCGGCCTCCCCCACCCCACGAGCTCACCCCCCATCCCCCGCTGCTCGCCCAGCGGCAAAGGTGCGGGGCTGTCGGGGCTGGGACAGTCCCAGACCCGGGCAATTCCAGGCCCAAGGCGGGGCGGGAGCCCCCTCTGCTGCGGCCCCTCCGTGCTGGAAGCTCGGTCTCCGTGGCCTGGGCACCCCTTTTGGGTGAGACCCTGGCCGTCGGTGGCGCCCCGCCAGAGCCCGCACCTTCCTGCTTTCTTTGGGGGGAGCTGCGGTGAGGCCGCCCCCTTTCTTGAGGGACCAGCCAGGTAACCCGCCAGCCCCGCCCGGGCGAGGGCCTCCAGGGAGGCTGAGGCCAGCGGCCTCCACCCAGCTGCCACAGGCCGAGGAGCCTGGAGGGGCGGGGGAGGGGCCTGGGGGGGGCAGGGCAGGCCGGGGCTCGCGGGGCCCGGGGCGCGGCCGGGGGAGAGGCGGTGACTCAGGCGCTCAGCGGCTCCTGCGCCAGCGCGGCGGGCGAGCCAGGGCAGCTGCGGGCCCAGCACAGGCTCGCCTCTGGCGCGCGGGAGGGGCTCTGGGGAGGAGCAGGCCCGACAGTCACTGGGGCCGGCAAAGGGGGTCGAGGGTCGCAAAGGAGGCAGCCGGAACAGCCCCAGCAGCCATGGAGGGGAGGCGGCAGCGGCACCAGGGAAAAGGTGGCCGTGCGCAGGGCAGGGAGGGCGGCGCCGGGAAGGGCAGAGGGGCCTCCAGAGAGAAGCGAGGGCTCCGAGGCGCCCGACAGCTCTGCCCAGGCAGCCCCTCGCCACCTGCTCTGCCTCCCCAGAGCCCGGGGATGGGGTCAGAGAGAAATGCCCAGCTCTGCCCTGGGTGGTCCCGGCGCGGGCAGCACGGGGCACAGCCGTGGGTGCGCTGTGGGCCCTCTGGAGCCCCCTCTCCATGGCGCTGGCTGCACCGGGGCTCACTAGAGCCAGGCGCCGGGAAGACACCAGCCCCAGCCCGAGAACCCGCGCTCTGGCGCTCACCCTCCCCCGTCCCCCCCCCACCTGAGAACCCTCATCCGGGGCCAGCACAGCCTCCTCTGTCCACCCCCAAGGGCGGACGCTGGTGGGAGACCCCACTTCCAAAGGCATTGCCGCCTGCAGAATGAGGGGGGCGTGGGGGTGCAGGGGAGAGTGCGGGGGTGGGTGCGGGGCTGGGGGAGGGGGTGCAGGGGCGTGGATGGGTGCAGGGCAGGCAGTCCTGCCCCTCCCCCAGACCCAGGGAGCTCAAGCCTCCTGCCCACGACCCCGCCTGCTGGCCTCGTGGCGCCCAGGGCCTGGTGTCGGGGAGGCGAGGCGGGGTGACCCCGGTCTCCGGAAGCCCACGAGCGGCCGACCCCCAGCGCCGGGACCGCGTCACCCAGGCAGCGGCGGCCGCAGCAAGGGGCAGAGCAGCAGCGCAGAGCTGGAAACAGCCCTGCAGTCCCTCCCGGTGAGGCCTCGGCCCCTCGCACAGCAGGAAGGGGCTCTGCGGTGGCCTCCCCGGACAGAGACAGGCGGAGACAGAGACAGAGAAGCAGAGAGATGGGGAGACGGAGAGACACAGGCTGGGGACCCGCACAGCCGGCACAGCTGGACCAGCCGAGTGTGGCTGGCCCGGGGCTGGATTGACAGGGTTGGTGCTTTCTCTTTCATGAGGGGAGGCTGAGTCCAGACGTCGTGCAGACCAGTTCGCGCGTGTCTGCAAAACCGAGTCGCCACACGCAAGCCTCTGGCCGGTGGGCGAACTCGAGCCAGAGCCCAGGCCGCCGTTTGCCACCCTGGGCCTCTGGCAGGGTCCGATCGAGACTCACAGGCCTGTCGCTCTGTGCCCGTCCGGATTTCCTTTTTGGAGAAAGTGAACTTTCCAGAACGCTCAGAGCAGGGAGCAAGGGGACTGCCATTGACCTGCACAGCAGGTGGCGATCCCTGGGGGCGGGTCTCCTGGGGGCGGGGCTCCCGGGGGCGGGGCCAGGGGGTCCTCCCTGTGGGCTGCGAGCACACCCTTGTTTCCAATAAGCAACAAATTATTTGAGGACCTTGGTTGAAATCTAGTTCCACTCCCGTGAAATACATTGCCCCTCCTTACCGGGACGCCGCACCTCAGAGCTGAGCTGAAGTGTCAGGGCCACCCCAGTCCTTCAGAATGCAGGCTGGGGCCAGGCTGAACCTTCCCTGCACCGGCCCACGCTTCGGGGAGAGCGCCCAGGCGGCCGTGGACCTCGCGGGCAGCCGGTCCCGCCCACGCGGCCTGGCTGGGTGATTCCGAAGCCCTCAGGCCCGCCCGCCCGGGAGTCGGCCAGCAGCCCTCCAGCCGGCCCCCCTCCAGCCGGCGCTGGCGGCTCTTGTCCCGACCTCTTGTGCTGAGGGGACAACCTTGGGTTAGACTCGAAAGGGGGACAGACAGCGATGCCCTTTGGAAGTGTCTCCCTTTCTTTGCAAAAGAACCAGTTTCCTCCTTCCGGGTGGACCCGGCGCTGGTCACCCGCCGCAGGACCCAGAGGCCGGGCTTGCTGAGGCCCCGGAGGTTCCAGGCGGCGAGACCGTCACTGCAGACTTGGTCGTGGCTGGTGCTGCGGGTGGCGCAGGGAGCAGGGCGGGGTCTCCATCCCAGCCGCGTGTGTGCGTGTGAGCGGCGGGCGTGTTGTGTGTGCCCATGCATGTGAGATGCTGGCATGTTGCGTGTCCGCACGTGTGAGCAGCGGGCATGCTGTATATGCGCGTGTGTGAGTGCCGGGTGTCGCGTGCGTCTATGTGTGAGTAGCGGGTGTACTGTGTGTACGCACACGTGTCAGCGGTGGGGTGTTGCGTGTGTGTGTGAGCGGCAGGCGTGTTGCGCGTGGGGGTGTGAGCGGGGGTGTGCTGCGAGTGCGGGCACAGGCCACGCGCGTGGCTGGTCCCCGCCCTGGCCCCCGTCACTGCACACCGGCCAGGAGCCGCGGGGCCTGACTCCGCAGCGGGAGGGACCGCACAGTGGAGCTCCCTGCACGCCGGGCGGCTCCTCCAGGCCAGGCCCCCGCCGGGCGGGGCGGTCAGCAGGTCCAGATGCGCCCGCCCGCAGGCCCGGGGAGTCTGGCCGGTGCTCACTGTGGGCACACGGGTGTGGAAGAAGTGGACGTCAGCCGGGGACCCTGTGCAAATCTCACGGCGTTTGAGGGACTGTCCCCTCCCCCGCCCTCTGCAGGGGTGGAGGAGGCAGAGCAGGGGGTGTGTGCCAGGGAGGGCGGTGGCCGCGCAGGGAAGGGAGAGCATAATAGTGGGGGTGGGACTGCCCTGCTGGGCCCGCTGGCCCCCCTGGCTCCTGGGCGGTCGGGCAGCCTGGCCGCGTGGGACTGGAGGGGGCAGGGCAGGCGCTGGGCTGGAAGCCGCCTGGGGGGCGGGGGCGGGCCCGTCTCCTCTGCTGGAAAGGCCCGACCTGGGCCTGGGGGCTGCGCCGCCTAGTCCCGGAGAGCTCCCCGCTGGGCTGGGAGGCGAAGGTCACCGCTTCCTGCTGCCCCCACATGTGCGCGCACACCGGGGCACACTCACACACGTGCACACCCGGTCACACACACGTGCACACACCAGGCACACACTCTCGCACACGTGCACACACAGGCGGTCCCTCCGGCCCGACGACGTCTGAGCACCCCTCCTCCACCCTGGTTCTGGGGAGACCAGGGCCTTCGCCGGCCCCCAGCCCGCAGGCTCTCTGTGAGGGGGACCCCACTGGCCGCCACAGAACAATGAGAACTGGCAGGCCCAGCGCCCCCGGCTCTGGCGGGCGGGGCCGGCGGCCACTCCCATTGGCTGGGCCGGGCAGGTAGCAGCCGGTTGAGCGGTGCATAAATACCCGGCCCGGAGCCGCCTCCTCCCGAAGCCGCCTTGCCCTGCTGCCCGGCCGGGAGAGCCGGTCCCCGCTGGCTCCGAGCTCCGCCGCCCTCCAGCCTCCTCAGCGCCCTGCTCTGCCTGCGCCCTCCCCACCCTCCTCTGCCTTCTTGTCTGCTCAGGCCTTGCGGTCAGGGCGCCCACCTCCCCAGGGCCAGCCCACCGGCTGCCAGGTGGACACCCCGCAGTGGGGGACCCTCCTGGCGAGCACAGGCACCTGCGTCCCTCTGCTCTGGTCTCCTTGCCGGCCGGGCTCCGGGAAAGCCCCGTGTGGGTCCAGCCCCAGCAGCCTGGCCGGGAGGTGTGGCCGGTCCCCCCAGGTGAGTCTGGGCCCCTCCTGGGCAGGCGCAACCCCGGCTGCCGCAGGAGGCCGCCTTCCCAGGGTCCACCACGGCTGCCTTGAGCGGACCCGGCCCGCAGCCCTGCTTCCTGAGGCCCCTCTGCTGGCTGGGGGGAAGAGGACTCCCTGGCCAGCCCCAGGGGCCAGGCCCTTGGGCTCCAGGGCAGGAGCCAGGCTGGGCTGGCCCTTCGGGCAGACCGGCTCCTCCGGGGGCGCTGGGGCGCGAGCCAGACAGAGCACCACAGAGCCGGGGGGACCTCCTGGACAGACCCAGGGTGCGGGCGGGTGGGGCTGGGCTCGGGGTGCCAGCGGTGGGGCCTCCCACCCCCTCTGCCCTGGACACTTGGGGCAGCCCTGCTCCTGGCCCGGTCTCCGCGGGCAGGCGAGGCCTCTGGAGCCCATGGCCAGGGCGCCTCGAGGGCCCCACGGAGGGTAAGAGCAGGCCCCGGAGGGCGGGGGCCGCCACGAGGGCCTCGTCTCGCAGGAGTAGGGGTGCCGGTCGCCCCTGCCCGCTGTGCTGCGCCCGCAGGGGAGGGGCTGGCACAGGCCCGACCCCCACAGCCCTGCAGGCCAGGCGGAAGGCGGGAGGGGCTGGTCAGGTCAGGACAAGCCCGGGAAGGGGGTGTCCCTGGCGGCCTTGGCGGGAAGAGCAGCCTGCAGGCCCCGGCGTGTCGGGGCACGGCCAGGCGGGCAGCCCCTGCAGCTGAGGCCCCTCCTAGGCCGGGGAGGGGGCGCCCCGCTCCCCGCTTGGGTCAGCTCTGAAGGGCCCCGCGGGTGCCAGAGACGGCCCTGGGCCCCCCAGATCAGCCTGGGAAGGCCAGCGGTCACCAGGAGTGGACGTCCAGAAGCCTCTGGGGACGGGGACAGGGGTCTCTCCTGCACATCCCTCCCCCGGAAGCCCCGGCGCCTTGGGGCTCCCACCCTCCCCCGAAGTCACCCACCATCGGGCCTGCCCTCTGCACCCCCTGGGTGCGGGGCGCCCCTGGGGCCTGTCCTGCCTGCACAGCAGCGGACCCAGAGCTGTAGCTCAGCCCCGGCTCCCCCCAGGGCCCGCCTGGGGGACTCAGCCAGGCCACACGGGCGGGGCCGGCACCCCGCTAGGCAGACCGGCCCCCACGGCCCCCAGGGGAGCAGGGCCCAGCCCGCCTGCCCTGCCCGCCCTGCCCGCCCCGCCCGCGTCTCAGGAGCCCCTGCGGCCAGCCAGGAGGCCAGGGCGGGCGCCCCGCGGCCATCCCTGGGCCCAGGGCCCAGCCAATCCGCGTGTCCCTCTTGTCCTTCATTCCACCGGAGTCTGTCTCGTACCCAACCAGATTTCAGTGGGGTGAAGAGCAGGAGGCGTGGGTGGACGCCGCGGCCGCGGGGGCAGCCCTGAGGCCCGGAGCCCCGGGCGAGGTGGGCCTGGCCGCTTGGGACGCCCCCTCCCAGACCATGCACACTCTAATCGGGCGCCCCCTCCTGACCGGGCAGGCCGCCAGCTTCCTGTCGGCGCTGTCTGCCAGCCCCGGGCGGCCCTGCGGACCCCCACCCATGGGTGCCCCGTCGCCGGCTCCCCTTGGGTCAGGCTGAGGCAGACCTGCAGCTGTCCAGGGCCTGCCCGGGTGGGGCGTGGAGCCGCTGCCCTGGGCTGCGCACGGGCGGTGGAAGGCTCTGCTGAGGTTTTTTTTTTTAAAAGATTTATTTTTTATTTATGCATACAAGCTGGGGTACAGGCCAGAGGCGTGGGGCGGCGAGAGGGTTCACCAGAGACGGAGCGGGGAGCAGAACAGGCGGATCAGAAAATACACTGCTGAGGGGAGCAGCGGGCAGGCAGGAGAGGTCTGCTGCGCCATGTGGGATTCTCCCCTGCCGGCCGTCGAACTCCCGTCGCCGCTGCCGACAGCTCCACAGCGCAGCGCCCAACCGCTGCGCCACCGGGGAGGCCCTGTGCTGAGGTTTTTAAAGCCCATTTACATTGTAACAAAATAAAGGTCAGTGAGATGTCACCGGAGGCAGACCGAGATCCTTCAGACAGCCCAGGCCGCGCGGTCCGGCAGCTCGCGGCGCACGGCGCGCACGACGCAGAGAAACGCCACGCCCCTCTCTCCCCGCGCGGGGACAGCGGCTGGGCAGGAGGCGGAGGCCGCCCCTGGGCCGCTGGCCTCCGTCCTGTGTGACCTCTGCCCCACCTATCCTTTGGGGGGACACGCCTGTGGGGGAAGGAAGGCCCGCCGGTCATGGCGCCCGGGGCCGGGCTGGGCAGGCTGGCAGAGGCGAGCGCTGCCCCCGCCGGGGCTGCCCGGCTCGGAACGGACAAGGCCCACTCCAGGGGTGGCCATCTGGGAGCCCCTGTGCGGGGCCCAGCTCTGGACATCCAGCCTGCGACCTTGGGGGGCTCGGCCTCTTCCCCTCCGGCTGGCGGAGGGCCGCCAGCTCCCAGACGCCCCAGCCCCGCCCAGGAGCCAGCGGCCAGCCGTGAGCAGGGCCTCCACCCACAGCTCACCACTCTGCCCCTCGGGCCTAGCGCCGGCAGGAGGACTCATGTCCAAGGCTCCGCTCCACAAGGACACCTGGGGGGCTGGGCGTGGGGGCTGGGCTGGCTCCAATCCCGAGCCAGGATCTCCCCAAAAGCCAGTGTGTGTGTCCCCCAAAGCCCCGAGGTCAGTCCAGGGCGAGGTCCAGTCGGTGCAGCTCAGGCCGCTGGGCGGGCGGGGGCGGGGGGCACTGCCCCCCATCCCGCAGAGCCACCGCACATGCGCCCCGCCCCCTCCTGGTCCAGCCCCAGCGGTTTACGCCTCACGCCCCGCTGGTTCCCAGACACGACTGCGAAAATGATTCCGTCAAGACCCCCTGGCGACAACAGCGCAACGTCTCCTGCTTTCTTTATTCACGCTCTTTTATTGAGGCAAAAGGCAAATAGCACCAAGGCCACCCCCGTGGGCGCGCCGCGGCTACACGCTGGGCGGTGCGGGGGCCCAGCCTGCAGGTCGCCGCCTCCAAGCCCCTGTCCCCGGGAACGTGCGCCCGCTCTCGAATACTCTCGAATACTAAAGCCAGACACGCAGCGGTGCCAAGCTGGACTCTGGTGGGGACCGGGCCCCCGGACAGTCCCAGCAGCGGCCCTGATGCTGGTCCATGCTCCAGGCCCCGCAGGCTTCAGGCGCAAATGCGGGCGCCCGCCCCGCCCCTGCCGGCTCTGCTGGCGCTTGCAGCCTTGGGCTGGGGCGCGCTGGGGGCTGCAAGGTGAGCGTCCTGCCGCCCACGCACCTAGCAGCTGCCGAGCGCCGGGCCTGCCCTGGCAAGCGCCCCGTGCGCCCGCAGAGGGGGCCGGAGACGTCAATTATCCTGGTTTGCGTCGTTGGAGTCCGATGCCAACTGGCCTGTTCCTCCAGCCAGGGACAGGGGGCAGAGACTCGGACATCGAGATCAAGATGGGGCGTCTGCCTGAGAGCCCCGGGTTCCCCGGGACCCACCCCTGGCCACAGGGTGCCGAGGCCTGTGTCCTGTCCTGCTCTTCTCTGTTAATCAGACCCTGGGGGGGGGGGCAGCTGGGAGCCGCATGAGGGTGGGTGGGAGCTTGTGGGGCTTTCCAGACAAAGGCGGGTGCAGACAGAAAAGGCAGCCCGGCCCCAGGCTGGCGCAGAGCCCAGCACACCCAGCTCCAGTAAGACACAGACGCGCCCTAACATGCGGGGCCACCAGGCTTCCTGGGGCTAAGCAGCAGGGATGTCCTACGAAGGCAGCAGCCGAAGCCTCATACGCTCCAGTCCCACAGCCCCCTCAGCCCCCACAGCCCCCCTCT
>PVIJ01012511.1:0-49354 GCA_004024925.1 Scalopus aquaticus
GGGGGGGGGAAGGAGCCAGAGGGAGGGAAGGGAAAGGGCACAAAATGGAATAGAAAAGAACACAAGGGACCATGGAGATGGATCACGGGTGAATTGGTGGTGGGCTACCCTAGGGGAATACAAAATGTAAAAGACATAAATAACAATAAAAATATATATTAAAAAAAATAAATAAATAAAAAAAAATAAAAATAAAAAAAAAATAAAAGGCCTACATCATCCCAGAAAATTTGCTCCTTTTTCTCACCATCAACATAACTTTAGTCACTCTCGACACAGCCATCTCTTTCTTGATTCTGCTGCCCCAGGGCTGTTGATCAGCCTACACTCAGCCTTTATTTACTTTAAGAGAGAATCAATATCAATCTCTGAGTCTCCCAAATTCTAAAGAATGCAACCAGTTCTTTGAGTAGTTCTCCTGAAACTTCCCTTCATTTGGCTTCAAATTGGTGAAAAATACCAACAAAAGTGGAAGACATACTCAGATTTCAACAAAGAAATCCCCTCTTTCCACTCTTCAATCTTTGCCTCTTACATAAACTGGAATATAACAATAGGCTGATGAGAACAGACCAACTCCAGAGTTTTGTACACACGCAACCAGGTGGTTCTATCTAGCACATCGCTATATGAGTATAGATATTTGGTACCAGTTGCTTTGTTCTCAGCCTTTGAAATCTTCACCAAAAATCTGAGGCAAGAGTATCAGTAACATCTAAAATTTATAACTCCTTTGTATGTATTGTTCCTAACAAAATTGCTTTATTTTACTTCATATCTCTATAAGACATTTCAGCATCAGGAAGATGTGAGTTTGGAGAAAATGAAATAAAGAAGAGAACATAACTTGTATTCCTGAGATCCTCATAAACTAATGTTTCCCATAGGGGAAACATTTTGAATCATCTATCCATTCCAATGACTTGATTTCCTGATTTCTTTGTAAACACCCCATTCCTCTGATGGGTCTCAGCAACCATATTTGTATGGCAATCGTACTCATTAGCCATTGCCCACTAAAGCAATGACAGACACTTCCTCAAAATAGATCAACTATATTACACTCCTAAGAATTAAGGATTGGATTGAAAATCATGACAGACTAGAGTTGTAAAGGTGGGCATTTTTTACCTTGTGGAATAGAAGAGCAGAGAAAGTTAATCTGCAGAAGAATAGAGGGAGTGGGGCAGATACACAGAGATACTCTGAAATCAGAAGCAGAAAGAGTTTGCAGACCTCTGATTTCTGGTTACCTTCCTATAGACTGGTTGCATTTTAGCTTTATGATAATTGAAGTTAAATTCTGCAATCCTAAGTACTCTAAGTAATACAAGGAAACAATAGATACATAAAAAGGAGTTGAGAATAAAGTAACAAATTACAAGTGATTTGTAGTTGATTACTGAGGATATAGTAGAAATTCAGTATTTGGGATAATCCAGAGAAGATGAGTGGGGCTGGCAAATGGAAAGTGTAAAATATTCCAGATAAATGATGTTCTGATCTGTAGGACATGAGCTTTTTTGTTTGTTGGTTTGGTTTGGTTTGGTTTTGGAAGCTCTTCAGGGTGGAGAACAGAACTGTATTTTTCAGTCACTCTTCATTGATACTGTCTTTAGTTTATACCTCTTATACCTCTTGAGAAAAAATGTGAGTGCTCATATAAAATTCAATACAGTGTAGAAGAATCAAATTAAAAATAACAGTAGAGCTCACACTTTCAAAGGAACAACAAGAATAGATGTTCCCAGTCACCTAGGATGTGCTAATTTAACAGGTTTTCAATCATCTTGGCTTCATGTTTTCTACATCAAAAATGAAAAGTGAAATAACGTTACATAATTTTCCTTGTACGATAAAAGAAATCCTTCAAAATTTTGATAAACTCAAATTCATCCACAAGATCCTTTAAAGAGGACATTTAGTCATTAGTGAGCACTGTCTTTAAATATGAATGATACCACTTCAATGGATGCCTCTTAGATCAGGCCTGCCCCTCAGGCACATCTTACCAAGGTATTTCTGTGGGTGTTGAGAGATCTATATTGCGGTAGCAGAGCATTTGAGCACATTTAAGGCCCATGCACAAACATGAATGATCATCCAATATTCATTTTAAGAAACTTTTGGAGGTCAGCAGATGGAGCACTATTCTCCTAATGTCTCATGGCTAGTAAGTGGGAGCCTGGGGCTTGGGGCAGGAATTATATCCTGAACTCTTCACACTGTGCAATGTAAGGTCCAAGTAGTAGGTTGGCCGATGAACAAATAAGGAAACAGCCCAGAAACCCAGGGCCCCTCTCCAGATGTAAGCTGTTTCCCCACTGGAGGGAGCAAGGAAAGACACGTTTCCTTTTTTTTTTTTTTTTTAAGATTTTTTTATTTACGCATACAAGCTGGGTTATTGGCCAGAGGTGTGGGGCGATGAGAGGGTTCACCAGAGACAGAATGGGAAGCAGAACAGGCAGATGGACGGAAATACACTGCTGAGGGGAGCAGCGGGCGAGGCAGGAGAGGTCTGCTGTGCCATGTGGGATTCTCCCTGGCCGGGTGTCGAACGCGCGTTGCTGATGCCGACAGCTCCACAGCGCAGCACTTAATCACTGTGCCACCAAGGAGGCCCGACACATGTTTCTATTTCCAAACTTTGCCCATGATCAGACCCTTCCTTACACAGAGAGAGGAGAGTCCAAATCTCCACAGGCATTGTACAGAGAACATTTTGGAAGTACCCTGACCTGGACAGAAAAGCCAAGCTCATGAAAGACTGAGCACAGTCTTCTAGTTGTTATAAATAATTAACTTTAAGGAGTGAGAGAGAGAGAGAGATGCTTGATTATATAGATAGATATAAGGAGAGAATACAAAACTAAATAAATAATGTCTTTTTTAAGTGGCAAGGAAATTTCACATCCCCAAATATTTTCCCTAATCCAAGATCTATTATGCCTGAAATCCCACCACTGACATGCCTTTCAATTACGCCATGCCTTTTAAGGCCTTACTTAAGAAGTTCAAAGTTTCTCAGAAGTGGTAGCTTTCCTCTTTCCCTTTGGTAACCACTGAAGATCCTGGTGTGCCGTGGGCCAGAACCCCACCCTATGTTACCAGTATTGAAAGAACAAGCCTTACCCAGTAATCCCAATTGTGCTGAGAAGCACCTGATGCCGAGATTCACTTCTTTGACCTGGTGCGGAATAAGGCAGAAATGGATGAGTTCTCACTCTGTGGCCACATAGGGTCAGGTGAATATGAGCCCCTCTCCTTCTAAACCCTGGAGGCTGCTCCTATTTGTGGCAACAAGTACATGGTGAAAAAGTGTCGCAAAGATGGCTTTCACATCTGAGTGTGGCTCTGCTCTTCCACCGCATCTGCATCAACAAGATATTGTCCTGCACTGGGGCTGACAAATTCCAGACATGTGTTTGGAGCACCTGGCCAGGGCACAGTGACCAGGGCCCATGCTGGCAAAATCATCACATCCATATGCATGAAGCTGCAGAACAAGGAGCATATGGTTGAGGGCCAAGGTCAAGGTCCCTGGCCACCGGAAAACCCACAGCCCCAAGAAGTGGGGCTTTACAAAGTTTAATACAAATGAGTGTGAAGTCATGGTGACTGAAAAGCTGCCCATCCCAGGTGGTTGTGCGGTCAAATACATCCCAAATTGTGACCCCTGGACAATGATGGGCCTGCACTCATGAGAGCCTCAGAGCTGCCAGGATTTAGTCACACGGAAATAAAACCTAATTCCTATCCAACCGGAAAAAACAAAAAAAAACAAGAGTGATAATTCATTGTATGTCTAGCACATTGGCAAGAACACAATCATCACACTGCCTTCCTCCTGTTTAGGCGAACAAGGATGGAGGGAGTTGGGCACCCTACAGAGAACTGTCAAGTGGCCAGCAACAGAAAAGGGAGGCAGCTAGTGCCCAAGCCCAATTTTCTACCTTTACAATTTTGCTGAGAGATCCCTACCTTGCCCAAAGACATCCTCTAACTCAATAGCAACATTAGGAAAAGATGTATCACTTAGCCTTTGTTTCTAGCCTATTAATTGAAATTTCAGAAAAGCATGGGGGAGGGGAGGAACAAGCTACCCTTGCTAAGGTGGTCATGGCTTATTCTTTTTAATTGCCAGGAAAAATAAGTGGTAAATGGTTAAATTATAGTTGGTAATGACATTGCTTTAAACTATTCAAGCTGCAAGATGAAACGTGGGAATGAAAATACCCAAAAAATCAGCACTGTCATGGGCATTTCAAATACAACACAACCAGCCAAATCAATCAGGGTAAAAAACTGGCTAAAGACCACCCTCTAGTCAATCCTGGAAGAGAAAACTGTAGCAACATATGTTCCTTTAAAAATGGAAAATTGTAATTCATTTCCAAAGTAATCATTTCTAGTGCCTGTCCCAACTTTTTATGCTTCTGAACTTCCTGGGTATATTTAAAAGTTTCTTCCTGTGTCTGTGTTCATGCTGTGTTTTATTTGCATTGCAGAATATCACTGTGGCCCTCCTAGTCCTTATAAATTAAGTTTATTTTGAAATGAGAGGAATGGAACAGAAGTAGTCCCTGCTGTGACTTAATGTTGTAAGAGTTTATTTCTTTGTTTTTCTTAGGAAACTATATTGAAGGGGCAGACAGGGAAAAAAAGATAAAAGCCTCCCCCACTCCATGTCTGTTTTCACTCTTATTTTTTAAAAACAAATGTATCCAAATAATCTCCTTCCAGATGTACTCAGATCAAATGGGGACACTGGGTAATTGAGAAACAAGATTTCCATCTGCTCTATCAATTGAAAGTTAAAAAGTGGGAAGACCAGAAAAAAAAAAAAAAACACTGAACCAATTCTCCTTTGCCTCTGAGCACTGTGAATAGCTGCATAATTCAACTGCACCAGGAGCTCAGGAGAGCTGGGACCTCTGAGTGACTGACAATTGCAACTCCTGCCCAGCCCTGCAGTGTCTCCATTCTCCAAGGTTCTCCTCAGAGCCAGGACAATAGCTTCTGTCAACCCACGCCTGTGGTTGTTCTGTCTCTCGAGCTCTGCCTCCACTGACGCCCATGCACATAAATGTATTTATTCCACCCATTCAACCAATAGTCCTTGGGTTCCGGCCACCTGTGCCTTCAATTATTAATTTAAATTTCACACTAACTCTACAAAGTAGGTAGTACAAAATAGAGAGGCAGCTCACTGTTGTCCTGAAAAGTTATGAAGTCCATACTGTATTAATCTCTTCACATATGTCTGCTTTGTCTTTCAAGCTAGAGCGGTCGCTTTTACAAAGCGGGCCCCTGGTCTTTCACTGCCCACATTTTCCAGAAAGTCTTTTTCCAGAAAGACTTTCTAACAGAAAGTTTTGCATATAACAACTAAAAGTACAATAAACCCAATTAGAAAAGAAGATTGATTTAATTTTAAGTAGAGTGGTATGTCCAGTGAAGTAGAAGTTTGTCCAGATGAACACATGTTTCAATCACTAGCAAAAGAGATTTTCTTGAATGTGAGCCCCTCCTATTTCTAGAGTCAGAAACACCACCTGGGACTGGATGGTTGTTCTGAGAAGAGACATGTCAGCTAGCACCCATGCATTCTGGAAAGAGTGTACTCATTCCACTTGCCTTGTACACTCTGGCAAGGAGCACAGGGTCTGCAAAAGAGGTAGAAGTTGGAAGTTAGTCATGCCCTTCCCCGGTAGATATTTCCATCTGTTAAGTAACCCCAGAGGCCTTGGAGCCTTCTGATAGGATAATGTGGCACCACCAAAGAAGAATGGCAGTTAGTACTCTAAAGAAATTAAAAACACCAGCAACAACAAATGCTGGAAAGGATGTAGAGAAATAGGAACTCTTCTACACTGCTGGTGGGAATGCAAACTGGTCCAACCACTATGGAAAGCTGTATGGCGATTCCTCAAACTGCTAAAAATGGAGCTTCCATACGACCCAGCAAAACCACTTTTAGGAATCTACCCGAAGGACACAAAAACACTAATCCGAAAGGATACATGCACCCGTATGTTCATTGCAGCACTGTTTACAATAGCAAAGGTATGGAAGCAACTCAGATGTCCAAAAATAGATGATTGGATCAAGATGTGGTACATATACACAATGGAATACTATTTCAGCATTCAAAGAAGATAAACACATGCAATTTGCAGCGACATGGGTGGAACTAGAGGGGATCGTATTTAGCAAAATAATCCAGAAAGAAAGAGAAAAATATCGAATGGTTTCACTTATAACAGGACTATAGGGAAACCAAATAGGAGAGAAACACTTGGGGTGAGGGGGAGGATAAGGGCACAAAATGAAGTAGAAAAGGACACAAGGGACCACGGAGATAGGTCATAGGTGAATTGGTGGTGGGTAACCCAAGGGGAATACAAAATGTAAAAGATTTTAATAACAATAAAGATATATATAAAGAAATCATTTCCTTAAGCAGTAAGTGAAGGAAGGTTATATAGGAATGAAATGAATGAAAGGACAAAAGGAGAATGGGGAGGGTTTCTTCATTCTTAGGTCTGGGAAGGCACTAGGCAGTCTAGGGACCGTCACAGGATTACTGATGACCATCCTTGAATTGATTGCTCTCTGTTATCAGTTTAAAATCACCATGGAGGGGCCCCCCTGGTGGCGCAGCGGTTGGGCGCTGTGCTGTGGAGCTGTCGGCAGCGGGCAATGCAAGTTCGATGCCCAGCAGGGGAGAATCCCACATGGTGCGGCAGACTTACCCCTTCCTGCCAGAATGTTGGTTCTATAGTCATGCACTTATCTTTTAGAAGTACTGACTTTCTCTGCTGTGATTTAGTTGTGAATCTATAGAGGAAGTGAACTGGCATCTTCATACTGTGACATCATGCTGGACCTCCACCTCTGTGTTGTACGGGACTCCCCAGTCCCATGATCTCTCTCTCATGGCAGACTTAAGCTCTTCTAGGTATGGAATCCTCAGAGCCCAAGAACATCTTTCAGGAACAAAGGGCTTCATAAATGCTAAATACATTGAATTACTAGAATTATTAATAAAACTCAATGATTAAGCATGATTTTGTCTTAACGTGCCCTAAAGGGCACAATTTTCAAAAAGGCAGGTACAGTACCAGGAATGGAAACCTTTATGTTCTACATACCAATACCAGTCTTTCGTCCTCTGGACAGCATGGGAGGAGAGAATAACGTATCTTTAATAGTGTTCTATTCTTTTCACATTAAAATCATATCGCCTTAGGGCCTCCCTGGTGGCGCAGCGGTTAAGCGCAGCGCTGTGGAGCTGTCGGCAGCGGCAACGCGAGTTCGACGCCAGGCCAGGGAGATTCCCACATGGCGCAGCAGACCTCTCCTGCCTCGCCCGCAGCTCCCCTCAGCAGTGTGTTTCCGTCCATCTGCCTGTTCCGCTCCCCACTGTCTCTGGTGAACCCTCTCGCCGCCCCACGCCTCTGGCCTGTACCCCAGCTTGTATGCATAAATAAATAAATCTTAAAAAAAAATTTAAAAAAACCCACCATATCGCCTTAGTTCATTCTCACTAAATCTCTGACTGATAAGTAGTTAATGGAAATGTCATCATTCCTACAGTATTGGTTAAGAAAATGAGGCATTAAAGAGGTTAAATGATGTAGTCAGGATCATACAGCTACTCACAGCAAAGCCGGGACTTATATGCCAATTCCTCTTTCCCAATTTCTGGTCTGGAATTCTTTTCTCTGTATCAGAATGCATCCCTTGTACAACACATTTCTCATTCGCAAAGAGCTTTATTTCACTGCTGCCTTTTCTCAAGCTGGAAAAGATTTAGGGAGGGCAGTTCACACAGAGCCTTGTGGGTTAAGTTCTCCATTCCCAGGCCATGGACCAGCACAGCAGCATCAGTGTCACCTGGGGGGCTTGTTAGAATCTTGGGTCTGTTCCAGACCTATTGGATCGGAATTTATATTTGAACAAAATCTCTGCTCACAAAGGCTTGAGAACCACTGCTATGGAAGACATGCCCACAGGGCAGTCATCAACAGAGAGAAGTTGATTCTTTCTAGGGCAGATACTTTGAGGGTTAAATGGGCATTTTATGCATTGAACTACTTTCATGATGTAGTAAGCATCTCTAGAACTCACACTTGATAGGAATGTGAAGGAAATGTGCATGTGCCTTGGACTTGGAACTGTTACAAACTTCAGGTGGCAGACACGGGGGAATGCATAGATAAGTGCTGTGCTCCTGGCAGTCTCTTCCTCACAGGAAACCTAGGAAAGGGGACACCCACCTAAAGATACATACGCATGGACTTTCTGTCCATAAATAGGGTATTTCCTGGCACCACTGCCTTTCTACGTGCTTTCTGATGCTGTGGGACTCAATGTTCTAAGCACACAGCTCCAATTCTGCCTGGCAGAAACCAGAAAAGTGAATCCATTACAGATTATGTTGCCTGAGTTGATTTCATGAAGGTCTGTCACCTTGTCAGTGGACAGGTGGTAGGCTGAATTGGATTCAGCCTCCTCCTCCCACCCCAACTCTCC
Source organism: Scalopus aquaticus (assembly GCA_004024925.1). Taxonomy (NCBI): domain Eukaryota; kingdom Metazoa; phylum Chordata; class Mammalia; order Eulipotyphla; family Talpidae; genus Scalopus; species Scalopus aquaticus. The sequence continues at coordinate 8,539 of PVIJ01012511.1, forward strand.
TCGCCAACTCTCATGCCAGAAGAATTCTGAGTCAAACACTGTTTTTGATTTTTTTATAAATTGTCTCTACAGAATGGTGTTCAAAATAACACATGCAGTGTTTTTAAAGAACCAGATTTTAAAATTTGTCTGGAGAAGTTAAACATATTGATAGGCTTTCCTCATTGGAAGAAGCATTTGTTAAACCAATTTAAATTTGTCCAATAACCTTAATAGTACTGTACACTGAATAGTGTCCCCCCAGAATTTATGCTTGGAACAACACGTAAATTGGAAACAGGATCTTTGCAAATATAATTAGTTCATATGAGGTTGTATTGGATGAAGGGTGGGCCCTAGATCCAAATACAGGTATCCTTAGAAGGAAAAGGATCTTTGGAAATACATGGACACACACAAGTGATGAGACCCATGTGAATGGAGGCAAAAATTTGAGTGATACACTTACAAACAAAGGAATGCCATGAATTGTCGGCAACCACCAGTAACTAGGGAAGGTTTCTTCCCTAGCACCTGTAGCAGGAGCACAGTCCCCTGACACCTTGATATCAGGCTTCCAGCTCACAGAACTATAAGAAAAATCTGTTTGAATCCATCCAGTTCATGACACTTTGTCACAACAACCCAAGAAATTGAATTTGTTATTTAATAACTAACGTCTCTCACATTATTTAGAGAGGTTGCCATATGCTGGGCATTGCTCTCAACACTTTTCATGATTTTCCTATTTAATTCTCAAAGCAATTTTCTGAGGGAGATACAATGATTCTCATTTTATGTAAGAGATGTTAAATTCTTTGCCCATATGGTCAGGCTGGTTCTAACCCTGGCAGTCCCACTCCAGAGCTGCTGCTTGGGTCTTCCAACCAGGAGTTCTTAGAGAGTTAAAAAAAGATGAACATATGGGCAAGGAGCACTCACCATCCTGTGTTTCTGCCCTGTCCCCCCTCCACTGATGAGCAGGAATGGGGTCCAGGGGCCGTAACTAAGGAGTCACCTGGACGATCAGGAATCTTAGGGACGCAGCAGCTGTCCAGTAGCTGTTTGGTGTCTCAGAAATGGAATCATTTGTGAATGCTCTCAAATAAGGGATGTTCCAGAGTATCAACCTAAACTGAAAAGGACTCAGGGACCCTGTAGCTAGCATACTTGGGGTATCAGCTGAGTCAAACCTTCAGAGGACTCAGAGTACAATGAAGTGAAGACCTGTTTCTCTCCTAGATTTCAGTGAGTGAACTCACAGCACAGTTGCAAAGAAAGCACCAAGGACAGAGTGATCTTGTTAAGCTCAGATATTTCACTTTGACTATATTTTCCTTAAGTCTGTTATGGCATTTATTAAGAACTATGTCTATAGCTACCATGCTAATGTACAGCTCAGGTTAGTTGAAAAGGTGGGTTCTTTCTTTAGAATCTTTCAAATACCCACTTTCAAAGGGAGCCCTGTTGTTGAGCCACAAACTAGAAAGAGTTGGATTGCCATGTTGTTACCAACAGTTCTTAGGGTAAACAACAGGGTTAAGGCCTTGAAATGAGTTATGCAACACACAAAATCTGTACTGGGGTTTCTCAGTCTTCTCACCTGATATTTGGGCTAGATAATTCATTGTTGGGGGTTGAGATGAGGATCTGCCCTGTGCATTATGGGATGTTTAGCAGCATCCCTGGGCTCTTACCCACCAGATGGCAATAGCATCCCTGCCCCAATTGTGACGACCAAAAATGTACCCAGAGAGACAAAATCACTTCTTACTCCACTGGGAACTACTAGACTATACAGAGTAGCAGGAAGAGATCACCATTGATTTGGGAGAAATTTTGTGTCTACAAGGTTTGTTCAGCAACTAAACATCACTGTTCACATACCTTTAAACCAGACCTGGCCACCTACCTAAAAATCTTTGCTATATTTCTCTCTTTCTTGCTTACCTTCTCCAATATTATGGTCTCCTTTGTTCCACTGCTGCTTCTTGCCATTCTGCTTTCCTGACCTTTTCCCTTCACTTGCCTCTAAAATGACATTCCACCAGGTTTCATCCTTAGCCCTTTTTTTTTTTTAAAGATTTATTTATTTATGCCTACAAGCTGGGGTACAGGCCAGAGGCATGGGGCCGTGAGAGGGTTCACCAGAATGGGGAGCAGAACAGGCAGATTGACTGAAGTACACTGCTGAGGGGAGCAGTGGGCAAGGCAGGAGAGGTCTGCCGTGCCATGTGGGAATCTCCCCGGCTGGTCGTCGAACTGGCGATAGCTCCACAGCGCAGCACTTAACCGCTGCACCACCAGGGAGGCCCTCATCCTTAGCCCTTTGTTCTGTTTTCCTTAGTTAAGTCTCACCTCTCCCATCAGCTCATTTCTCACTCACATATGGATGACCAACTTCTAAATCTGTATCTTTAGCCCTGATCTTTGTGTTAAGCTTCCATTAAAAAGTACTAAACCAGTATTTCAGTATCCCCAACTAGACCTATATATTTTCCAAAGATAACCCAAAATCAAATTACATAAAACTATGCCAAATATTTATTAAAATTCTGGGCAGCTTGGTTCCAATGACCATCCATCTGGTCAAACTGACATCAAAATTGTGAGAGGCATCTTCACCTCTGTGTCTCCCGGGATGAGCGTAACATCCAGCTCATTTATCAAGGTTTTCATCGAACCCAGGACGCTGCCTCAGGGGATTTCTGTTCAATCGGATTTTCTCCATCATATTCAATATGAAATGAGTATTTCTCCCATTTCCTCAATCTGAGTTTTCTGAATCCTTTTTCTAGTCCTCTTTCCTCAATGAACTTCCCACACTGGCCTAGTCATGCTTTGACTAACCTCAGGCTTTCTAGTTTCATTTTCCTATAACTCTCTCCCCTGGCCTCTGGATACCAAGGATTTCCATCAATACATAGTTCCCGCAGACAGTATGCAGGATGGCCCACTGAACTAGAATAAAGTCTCATTTTAACTGAGACCAAATATAATAAGGCAGATGCCAGTGGGATATTTATATACAGTTTAAGGAATGATCCTTAAATCCACTGCTCGAAGCCCCTGGAGAGCAGATTCATGAGCATTTCTTCTCCTCTCTGTTTTAAAATGTAGAATTTATTACTATGCAGTTGTGAGGCCAGCAGATCAGGGGATAACAAGCGTAAAGATAATTTGCTGCTCACAGTTGCCAAAAAGAAGGCCGCATGGGGAAAATACCACAGTGGGCCAGGAGGTAGAGCAACCAAGAGGAAAGTGTGGGTGAAAACTTTTATTATGGTTTTTGGCAAGATAAGGAATGGGCAAGGCAGGGTAAGCAGGAGAGTGTTTAGGACTGGTTAGTTGGAACATTTTCAGTGAGTACCAGAGCATAGAGACTGTCGCTAGTTGTCTAGACCATGGTTCTGGTGTGATGATAGAAGGTGGGGAGCAGCCCAGAGTACAAAAACCCAGTAAAGGAGGTGCCCAGGAGGGTGGACTTTGGATTGCTGGCTGGCATGTGAAAGCTGCCGGGCTATCACTTGCTTTCTTCAGGAATTGGTTTACCTGGGAGGATTCCCCAGTCAAGACCCCAAGATGCCAAAACACCTTAAAATACAGGGGAAAAAAAATAATAAAACCATGATAAGTGTACTTCCCAACACCAGAATCAGACCAAGGAGTATGAGGTATGCTTTCATGAAGAACAAAGAAGAGCCAGGGGGAATTAAAGATAATCTTGTTACTAATACTGTGGGTAACCTGGACTAGCACATTCTCTGACTCTTACAAAGTTGATAAGAAAAATTCTTCCAGCTATGGATTAAAAATAGCCACTCACTTTCTGAGAAGTCAACTTCTAAAACACTATATTTCTTTTTATATGGAGTGATAAATATACATTTTTCCCATGGAGAATATTTATGAAAACTTTTCTGGGAAATGTCTTTTCACCAAATATAGGGCCTCTAGAGACAGCTCAGGAAAGCAGCCCCCCAAATGTGCTGTTAATTGTGACCTGACAGTCTCAGTTACTGCATTTTTATATTGTAACTCACTTCCTTTAATGTTATATATATTCTACTAATGGTGTGAAAGAGATGGAAACTGGCAGCTCTAATGGCATGTGATGTATGTTCTCCTTAACTATTAAAAGCGAGGTTTCGCCTGAGATAAGAGGAAGCCTCTGTTGGCCTTCATCAGGGGCAAGGATTTCAGCAGACCACTCAGCAGACAGGACTTTGGGGGTGACTCGGTGTGTGAATCCTGTTCCTGTGCACATTAAAGATGACCGACTTTGACAGTTGGTAACTTCTGAACCTTTTAAGTATGCTTTCTTTCTCCAAATGACCTCATGCAGCCCCCTCCTGCATGGGTCTCTCCTTCCCTCCTCTGCTTTTTTTTTCTCCCTTCCTGGAGGCTGTAGCCCTAGTCTTACTGGAACTGATTGTCAATTCAAATGGTCTATGGCGAGGAGTCATCCTGCTGAAGAAGAGGTGTAGTCACATGTGCCTGCAGTTTGAAGACTGGACATTTAAAATAAACCTAAGCTAGAGGTTATGCAGTAGGACACACTTGTACTTCCTTATCTGGAGGGGAAGGAGAGACACAAAACACTCCTTCGTTATTGCCCTGCCTCTCCATTCCAGATGTTCCCAGAGTCACAGACCTAGCACACAGGAAAATGCAAAACAGGTGTTTGTTTCTCCAGAAATCCCTGGCTGGCTCCCCGTTCACCACATTATATCCTTTATTATCCAGATCCTCCTTGTGCTCTCAATGTCCCTCTCCTTACAGAGAGATCAGGAGACTATGTGCTATCAGCCATTTATATTTCTATCTTCTATTCTCTTCTCCCAGGCACTATAAGTGCTTTACTTTTTACTGTGGCATAAAATATTTAGGTTTCTCACAATAAAATTTCAGACATGATCTTGCAAGGAGAGGAAGACTTATTTGGCAGGTGGGAAATGTGCCCTTTCTGAATCCCTGATGTCCAGAGTGACATCCACAGGCCCCTCTGCCCACATAGGAAGCATCAGTGCTACTCCCTGTTTGCAGAACACTGAGAAAGGGCCCAATATTCCAAACTTAACAAAATTTCCAAATGGGGTCTCTGTGTTAGCCTCTAACACAGACATGGTTTGTGGGTTGTGCTTGTGCCTTCAGCCCCAGGAGGTCCACTAGGATCTACAGCTCTGCTCTTTCCCTATTCTTTCCCAGGACTGAGATCTGTAAACTTTCTTTCCCTAACCTCACCAATTACTGACAATTGTTTGACTTCTAAATATCAGATCTAAAAAAATTTTAAGAAAAAATTAAGCACTTTTTATAAAATGAAAAGGATTTTTAGGAGCTAAAGGAATTTCTCAAGCTGAACTGCTTGAATATTGATCAAAAGATTTGTCTATTAGTATGGCCCAATAGAGGTACTGACCCCAAAGAAGAGAAGAAATCCTGGCTTTTAAATCAAGCATAAGGATACACCTAGGGAGCACAATAAATTAGAGCCTAGTTTTTCAAACTTAAATGAATGAAGAGATAAACAGTGTGTCTGTATTGCAATTAATTAATTGCTATAAAGTAATTGCTATAAAAGCATCAAATATCCCAAGATGAACTTCAAACTTGAATTTCAATTATATTCTCATTATATATATATACACACATATATATATGTATATTCCTCAAACTTTTTATAAATTAATTTTAAAATTCATCTAAGAAATCCATTGCTTCCCTCAGGAATACCAAGGATAAGCTTCCAGAGAATGCAGCCATATGTGAAATGCATCTGGGGAAGTGAGGACCAGATCTTAGCAAGGAGGAACGCAAGAACCAACAGAAAGGGAAGAAAAGACTGAGGAACAGTAAGTCAGGAATGGTGCAAGTACACTTGGAAGGACACCAGTCCTCCCCTCAACAGACCCCTGGCTCCCCAATAAGGCCTGAGAGAGAACATAATTCACTGTAAGCATAACTTGCTTGATAGCTCAACAAAAGACCACCAGCTGGCTAGAGACTACGTTTAATAGTGGGGAGAACCACACAATTGTCCACTGAATGGTTTGTGGGCTTTCAGGAGTTTCTGTGACCGCCTCAGGGAACTGGGAAAGACACCCAGCCCACACAACCACCTGCCTGCACTTTTAGGGAGACTGCAAGAGACCACAGAGAAATTTCTCTGCCTAATGGCTTGTTCATGGCCATCATGGGGAGCAGCCAGCTGGTTGGCCTGGAAATGGTACTACTGCTGGTGTCTGCCTTACCCCACATTAGGGGAGAGCATAGCACCTCCAGGAATATTGCATGCATAGACTTTTTGGCAGGGGGCTTCTATACTGTGACTTCAGGGAGACTGAGTGTACAGGTACCCCTCTGGCTCCCCTCTGTACATTACCTCTGGCTCATGCTTACAAAGAAACTGCAAACGTAGGACCCATATATTCCCATAATGGGGCAGAGCAAAACCATGGGACATATCATGAAACAAAGTTTTCAGGAGGGGGGTTTCTAGACCAAGAGCTTCAAAAAGACATTCACCCCTTCTTCTTCCAGAATCTCTGGACCTGCATCAAGAGCTTGGTCAAAAATACAGGTACAACAAGGAACAGAATCTGTGAACAAATGGCTTTCTTGTTGTTGGCGGCCAGGGTGGGAGTCAGTAGTGGTAACGTTTCCTCCTAATTTGCTTTCTTGAGCTTCCCTGAAGCTTCAAATTTGTGACTGCTGGAGAGTACAGAACTCCAGGGAAGAAGATCTAATACATCAAAATGGGGAGATAATAAAAACCAAACATACACATATGGCAACTCGAGATCTCAAGGGAGTTGGTCACCATAAGGAGGGAACTACTTGCCATAACAAGTGAAAATTCAAAGAAATAGGAGAAAATGCAGCAAATGCAGAACAAAACGAATGACTTGAGAAATATTAATGAACAGAAATTAGAAATCAAAGATTTTAACAAGAAAATAAGAAGTTTCAGAATGCTTAAATATAAATAAAGGAGTTAAAAATTAAGCAGAAAGGTATGGAAGCAGGCTAGACAAAATGGAGGACTGAATTAGTGGTATTATAATCACACACAAACACACACACACACATGCTCACTTTTACACAATGGAATACTACGCAGCTATTAAAAAAACTTATCGTTTGCAAATACATGTATGGAACTGGAGAGAAAAATGTTAAGCAAAATAAATCAGAAGGAGAAAGACAAGTACCAGATGGTCTCACTTATGTGGAATATAGGAAACAAAACAAAGGGTCAGACAAAACCAAACCAGTAATAAACCCTTAGCAGCAAAACTGAAGCATCCATTAGCAAAGGGTAGCTGAACCGGGAAAACAGGAAAACACAGCCCCTATACCAAGAATGAGCATGACCCTTACTTATGAATTCCAAGGAGGAGCATGACCACTTACTGATAAAGCTCCTGCCAGAAATCACTGATAAGACCCCTGGCTGTAAGCAACCTCCCCCACAATGAGATCATATTTCCCTGTAACCCACCAAAAGTCACACGGAAGCTATCTTGTATAAAAGCCCTCAATCTCTTTGTTCGGGTCTCTTGGGTCAGCTGGCGTAGTAAATTTCCTGGGCTCACCATGTTCCTGAGTGCCACTTGGTCTTCCTGCATCAATTTCTGTAACATAGTGAGGTTGCGGTGCAGAAGGATAAGGGTCCCAATGTAATATGGTGGAGGATTATTGGGGCATTGGTGGTGGGTATGGGATGAAAACATATATTTGTAGAGGCTTGAACCTGTCACCCCGAAAGCATTTACAAAGATATAAACCAACTTTATCTCAATAAACACAATTTGGAAAAAAAAATTTAAAAAGGAGAAAAGCAGGTAAGCATATCAAAGTAAAAAATGAAACATACTTTAATTTAAATGGAATAGCCTATATTTAGAACATCATATTATAGAATAAAATTTTTATATGTCATAAAAGATTTATAAATTAAAGAAGGCAATGGTAAAATATATTTATTAGTGTTGGCTTTGCTGATTAGCATTAGGGAAGGAATGACTTTAGACCCAAATAATACAATAATAAATAAATAAATTTTAAATGAATTAAAAAATTAAATGTAAAATTCCAACCATGAAAACATATTATCATTCATATAATTAATAATTTAGTACACCTGGAAAATTTGCAGAAAATTAAATTTTCTAAGTTTAAATGTATTAGAAGAAGTCAGAGAAAACAATTAACAAATTTGATAGAAAAAATTATAAATACTCCAAGGAAAATTATTAACCTAAAGGAAAAGAATAGGCTGGACAATTATGTCACAGAAGTCATTGAGATTATTAGTATACAAAAGTTTGTGAAGCTTACAATAGACACCTAAAACCTCAGTAGATAAAACAGGAAGATAATAGATGTTAAAATTCACAGAGGAAAGATGACTTCGCCAACTATAAAACTGATGCAAATTAAACAAATATTAAGGTACACATTTTACACACTAAGTCAACAAAATAAAGTCTAATTGTAATTTATGTTGCTAGTGAAGGTATATCAAAAATATTGTTACCAAAGTGTAGTATTTACCAGAGGCGGTGGGGTAGTAGGATAGATTAGGGGAGGTAATCCTTTGGTCCAGGGTGAATGAAGCATATATACATGTTGAGGTGTGACGTATTCTCAAAATTTATTTATTATTATGTAAATTAATGGCATATCAATAAAATTTGACTAAAAATAGTACTGTCACCTATATTTCATAAAGCATTTTAAATTAATACAATTCTTTTGGAAAGTTACTTGCCTATGTATTTCAGGGATGATATGAAACATCATATTGTTTAGCTTGATAATCCTACTTTCCCACAAAATATGGGAAAACCTGAATGCAGGAAGATGTCTATTGCTAGAGACAACTTTTTAAGTAGCAAAAAACACATAAACAAACAGCCAGTAATAAAAACATAACTAAATTGGTTATGGAATTGTGGCAATTTAAAAATATCTCTGCAACTACTTTTATCCTCCTGCCAGTGGGACATGTCCTCTTTCTCCTTAAATCCAGGCTGGCCATGATTGTTTAAGTCTGGGCTGACCTTGATTATTGGCTAACCAGTAAGAAGCTGAAGTGGCACTAAAGAAGTTGAAGGTCATAGGAGATAACGCAGCATCTACCTTGCTTGCTAGAATATTCCTAGATCCCCAAGCTACCACATGAGAAGTCCTAGCATTCTGAAGCTGCCATATTGTAAAGAAACCCAGTCTAAACTAAGTGAAGAGTCCACCCTGAGATGTTCTAAGACTACATAAAGAGAGACAGAAGCCCAGTTAGCCCCCAGGTGCTCCATCTTTGTCCCAGACCCACCCACCATATGATGGCAACAGCTTGAGCCTAAACCCCTGACACATAGAAGCCATGAGAACTAATACAATCATTGCTATTGTTTTAGGTCACTAAGTTCTGAATTTGATTGTTGCATGACAATAATGCCTAAAACAGAAATCTCTGCTAGATAGAACATGAGGCAGTAATTTAAAAACTTAATTAAAAAGACCATGTAGAAACTCAAGGATTCTTTTACATTATATTTAGCAGAAAAACAAGAGATAAAATTTTTGTTCATTACAATTTTAAGCATTATAAATTCATGCTAAAATAGAACTAAAATGGAGTAGCACAATGTTAAGAGTTGTATTATGTTAGTAATATTAGGATGGCATTATTGTGCTAATGTTAAGCATATTAAAATGTGCTTATAATGATTGTGTAATTAATAAATGATAATTACTTGTCACTCAAAAGAAAAAAACAAAGAGTTCCATTTTAAGATATTGACTTAGTGAAATGAAAAACTCTAAGACATTAGAACAAAACTACTATGACAAAATTCACCCTTTTTTTCAAGAGCGACTAGAAATCGGGATGGAACTCCTGAGATTTGGCTGTTACGAGGTAAAAGTTGTGTCTCCCGTTGTTTCCAGAGTTTGAAGAGATCTCATAAATATTGTCCATGGCCAAATATGTACTATAGAGCTCTTCATCTAATTTTGCTACTATTTTCAAGACAAAAATTATACAGGTGTTTGTATAAAATGTAAACAACGTAGAAACGTTTGAAATATCCAAATAAAAGCATAGTTTTAAAGTTTTCTTTCTTGAGTCTAAATTGGAGACTACCTCAAATTCTATCAGAAACATGTGGGTTTATTCACAGCTCAGTGACCTACCATCCTACGGACAGACGCACACAATATGCCATGACAGTAAGATTCAACAGTGTCAAGTAAAACACTGGGTAGGAATAGGGAGAGTAGAGAAATGTGTTGCAGCCACCTGTTGCCTCTCAGGGCTGCAACTTTGGAAGCAGCAAAGGAAGGGAGGGAAAAAACAACTCAAAAGTAAGAGCGAGAGTGACCTAGAGAGGCTACATCTTTGGAAATACAGCAACCTTCCCCAGCCCAGTCTCACACTTTTATTAGAAGAGATTAGATTCAGGGAAGGTGGGCAAGTATGTGGAGAAAAGTGCATGGTGGGGATATGGATTGGGGATGCATAATAGTCTGGCAAAAGCTAGGGGGAGTGAACAGGGGCAGTTGCCTGGTGTGTGGGGAGGGGGTGGAGGGTGCCAAAGTTGTTGCTAATCAAAACATCCTATCTCTAGTCCCTGTTTACACTTAACTTCCTGTCAATGTGTTCTAGCTGGTTATTCTAATCTGGCCATAATGTCTGACTGCTGTTTTCAGCAGATATCCTTATACCAAGACTTTTGTCTTGGTGAGAGGATCCCTGCCTTACTTTATATTTTAGCTTGACCAAGCAGCTCCTTCTAGGCACCAAGATTACATCCCAGAAACCAAGGGGGCTAAGGGATCCACAGCCACCTGTCCATTGCAGTTCATCAAGGCTTGTTGTAGCCACCTCTCAGGACAGAGTATGAAGATGAAAGAAAAGGGAATGGATTACTGAGGGAGTGACAGACTAGAAAAGGGGTTGGTACATTGCCAAACTCCTTGCTTGGTACAACCCCCTTACATAGAGTAAGTTGGCTGGTGGCCCTCCCAATATTCTGTGTGCTATCCCTGGAAGGCAAAGTAGGTTTTGGAAGGTGTGCTCTTCTTGCAGACTGACAGTCCACTTCGTGCTAATGCATGTTTGGGGCTGAGGTATTGCTTCAGGGGCTGAATAATTGCAGACTTGCAGATGAAAATAAGTTATTTTAGCAATAAAATTCCCCCCAAAAGTTCTAAATTTCTTGTTGGTTTCATTACCTGCAGTCAATCTGTATGCAAGATCTTATCTATGTCTAAACCTTTTGCTAAGACTTTGGTCTAAAGGTTACAAACTTCTGAAAAAAATTTTTTTTAAAAAGTTAAATAATAAATGTCTTGGGTTCAGTGTGCCGAAAATCAATATCAAGAGTTGTCTGTAGGTATTTATATAATAAAAGAAAAAACAAATGTATGCTTTTTTCCCACCTGTCTTAAGGCCAAGGCCATATAAAAACAAGTAGCAGGTCAAATTTTCCCAATAGACTGCAATGTACCAACCCCTTCTCTGATCTGTCACTGCCTCAGTATCCATTCCCCTTTATTTCACCTTCATAGTGGCCAAGTTATTTGAGACAGTAGGCTTTAGAGAGAAGATAACACCCAATCTGATATTGGTCACCATTAACTCTTACTTTGCTTATGGGGATGCAGAAAACTCTGATGAAGGATACTTGAGAAAGGTCTGCAGCTGTAACCTTATAACCTGGTAAATGTGGCCCTTCAGAACTACTACTCACCATTTGAGTTTGCAATACAGATGGACTTGACATTTTCAGCCCTTCTAGGTCCCCAATTACTAAACTCAGTCAACCTAGATTGCAAGACTTGGATACAGTCTACTTTAGAAAAGCTATACACCCATCTATACTAACCTGGCCACAATTCATCTTTCTATAACAAGAGTGTCAAGAAACAGCTAAAACACACCATGCTATAGTTTTCCCACCAGTTCCCTAATGCTTCAGACTCAGTCTGTCCCTGCTCTGCCTCTGAATGAACTCAGGGAAGAGTTTTAATCAGTGCTATGTCACCACAAAACAGAGTTCGCCATCTTGTCGGTCTGCTAGACCTGTGTGTTCTACTATTTGATCACATTAACCAATTCTACACCACATGCTTAGGTTCTATTACTCTCTGCCTTCCACTTCAGGACCCAAATTCCATCTTGTAGCTACTGTATTCTTGATCTTGATCTTAAAATCCAAGATTATAACATCAGCTCCCAGCAATCAGGATGGACAAAAAGACAGAGTCAAAAAGGGAAAGGAGCATGTACCAGATGACTTTAGAAGCTGCTAAAGGATGCTTTGCTTGCTTATCATTGATGGAGACAAGGTTATACCCAGCTAAAAGAGGAGCTAATAAATATAACCTAAATCCTGGGCACCCACATAATTAGCCAAAAACCAGAACATTATCCCTTTGGAATTGAGAATGGTTACTAAGGGCTGACTGCAGTCTCCGCCATAAATGGGTAATAGTATAATTCCCATTTTGAAGATGAGAACACTAAGGCTTCAAGAGCTAAGTGCTTTTTGAGAGTAAGTGGTAAAACCAGAATTCCAACCAAGAGTTCTAAGTCAAAACTTGTTCTTAATAAAGTCTTTATGCAGGCATTCATATATACCATTTGGGGATTCTCCAACCTGCATATAGATTCTGGTGAAAGAAACAGCTCTGGGTTTCCTTAATCATGATTTTTGGAATAGTAACATTTTTTTTTAAGATTTATTTATTTATACATACAAACTGGGGTGCAGGCCAGAAGCGTGGGGTGGTGAGAGGGTTCACCAGAGACAGAGTGGAGAGCAGAACAGGCAGATTAACCGAAATACACCGCTGAAGGGAACAGCGGGCAAGGCGGGAGAGGTCTGCTGGGAATCTCCCCAGCCGGACATCAAACTCGCACTGCAGTTGCCTGCCGACAGCTCCACAGCGCTGCGCTTAACTCGTTGCACCACCAGGGAGTCCCTGGAATAGTAACATTTCTTTGGAAAATTTTCAGACAAAGTTTAAGAAAGTAGAGGGGGGGAAAGAAAGCTATGACCCATGATTGGATGACTTGGTTAAACAAAATATACTACATCCATACAATGAAATATTATTTGACTATACAAGGGAATAAAGCATTGATGCACACAATGTGGATGAACATTATGCTGAGTAAAAGAAGTCAGTCACAAAGGACTGATATTATATGAGTTCATTTATGCGATGCCCAAATAGACTAATCCATGGAGACATCGAGAGCAGATTAATGATTGCCAGGGGTTGGGGAAATGGGGAATGTGTAGTAACTGTTAATGGGTACAGAGTTTCTTTGGGGGGTAATGAAAATATTCAAAAATGGATTATTTTAATGGTTGCACAACTTGAACATACCAAAATACTATTGAATTACATACTTGAAATGGGTGAATTGTGTGTTATGTAAATTACATCGCAGCATAGCATATCTCAGTATTTTGCCAAAATACAAAGCCCAAGGTGACACTGCAGTAGGAACATGAACACAGGCAGTAGCCAGACACAGATGGAGGCTGCGTGCCCTTACAGCAGTATTCCGTGCTCTCTATCAATCATCCAGGGTGAATGAGCGATTGGTAAAGCCACTCACACACAAGTTGTAGTTGCTGTGGTAAAATCAACAAAAGAAAAAGAAAAGAAAGAAGAAAAAAGGAACGATCAGGAGTGCAGAAGAAGTGAACCTTGCTGTTAAACTGTTAAAATATTTTTATCTTTCTATAGACTGATTAACCATCCTTGACGTGTTTTATGATTTATATTGCCAAGCCTTCTGCTCTTGCACTGAAAATCTTGTGAGGAAAAAGAACTTTCTTTAGCTGTGTTGCCTTATTTGGGCAACACAGATAGTACCAAGCTCTCCTCCCCTTAGAGCCTTCCTCACCCAGGCAAGGATACTCAGGATTCTACTTATTGCAGAGCCAGACATCTCTGACAGGCAATACATCCATCTTCTCTTAATTTACAGGCTAATTAGTTATATAATCCTAGTGTTCAGTGACTTTTCTAAGTAGATGAATCTGGTGGAGACAGACCTCCTGAACTCCCATTTCAATATAATTTATGCCATGTTCAATCCCAAAAATAGCAAAGAGAAATGTGTGGAAATGTTCAAAGGTTAAGAGACTTGTGTTTAGTATAAATATTCTCAATATTTAACATATGCAAAAATATTACTGTGGAACAGCAGAAAAACTTTATGTGTTTCACTCTGGCACCTAAGAAGGAAGAATTCTTGCAAGCCATTTCAGTTTCTGGAATACCCAGCAGTGGGGACATTCTGAATTGGGCAAAGAGGCAAAATGGAGAGAACAATGATGTTTACGAATGTCAAAAGCGGCCTTTAGAGATAGGGAAAGAAGAGATAGGGAAAGAAAGATTTTCATGGGTGTGACATTGTGATTGATAATGTGTGTGTGTGTGCATAGTTGGTTATTAAGATGATCAAAATATATTTCTGATATATTTGTTCTTCATCCACATCCACAGTTTCTTGCTCACAACTCTCAAAACCCTTGGAATGTCCTAATCGATACGAGCAATAGGAGCATATTTTATCATAGTATTTAGTCTCTTGTCTTCAGTTCATGAAATTGATTCAGAGACATAAAGGTGAAATAAATATCTTGTTATCCATAACAAATCCCTTTCCATCAAGACTGGATTTTTGTTAATGAAGTGACTTTTGGGAAACATCTAAAGAAGGGTGGTTGCCAGAAGAACAAACCATTATTTGAAGTTTGAAACTTTCAGTTTTACCCCCTAATCTCCAGGGAGGGGAGAGTGGCTACAGGTTGAGTCAATCACTTGATGGCCACTTATTTAATCAATCATCCTATAAAATGAAATCTCTGAAAATCCCAAAGGAAAGGGTTCAAAGAGCTTCAGGTTAGGAAACTAGAACACTTCCACATGCCATCATGCCAGGCCCCAAACTCCATGAGGAAAGACGTTCCTTTGTTCAGGACCTCATCCTCTCTCAGTTCTGTCTATTGCTTCATAACCTTTAACATTCTTTGTGATAAACCAATAATCTAGTGTGTAAATAGATTTCCAGAGTTCTGTGAGCCACTAGCAAATCAATCAAATCCAACTAAGGGGTCCTGGGAACCTCCAATTTATTGCCAATTGGTCAGAAACTCAGGTATCTACCCGGACTTGTAATTAGTATTTGATCGAAGGACAGTCTTGTGTCAGCGAGCCCTGAGATGGTGGAATCTGCTGCTCTTTCCATGTAGATAGTGTCAAAATTGAATTGAAATGTGAAAATCCAGATGGCATCAAAGAGTTGCTTGGCTATGCTAGAATTAGTGATCAGAATTATTAAAGGCACAAAGGATACTAAAAGAAGCAGTGATTGGGAGAAAACACTATTTTAAAGAGGGTTGTTATGTATTAACACACTAGCCTATCTTCCATTTCAATAAGCAATTGAGTAAAAAAATCGAAATATTCTTTATACCCTTTTGGTCATTATATTGCTTTCTTGAACATAATAATCCATCCAAACTGAGCCTTGAAGGGTACACAGTTTACTCAGCTTATAATGATAATAGCCTCAATTCATTAAAACTACCTATATAGGAGACCTAAGAGGAAAGATGGTGTAAGAGAAGTTTCCCTGCTTTGCTACTGGGACAATAATTTAGAGGAGCCATGACAGGCACTGGATTCTAAAGGTCCTGTGACTTGGGATGAAACCAAAGTACCTCCTGAGCATCAGAGACCAACACTGACTGCTAGATGGAAGAGATGTTGAAACAAAACAAAAGGACAGTTAAAGCCAAACTAATAACAAACCCTAGAAATCTGGCCATTGAACTGAAGCTTCAGTTCAGGGAGATAGGGTGTGGGAGAGAACAAAGTAGGGAGGGAGTACAATTGATTACAGTGGAGGACTATAGGTGTTTTAGTGGTGGGTGTGGTACAGTAACAACACCTGAAATGGGAGAGCCTATACCTCTAAACCATAAACAAACCAATGTTACTAAATAAAAATAAAATAAAAATGTAAGGTAAATAAAACATAGGAATTCAGGAAATAGTGTTCTTAGAACTTTGACATGCATACATTTTTTATTCTCAATTATTTCATTATATGATTCGGCAACAAGGAGTGGATTTTTTAAGAGTAGAGTTGTTCTGATTAATCTTTGTATGCCCATCATACCTAAACACCAATTTACATGATATAAGAAATATTGACACTTATCAAGTTAATAATAAACTAACTGAACTTTTGATCATTCTTAGATGTGGAAAAGGAAGGATAGCAATGCTTTTGAATGTGTGGCAGAGCTGGTAGTTATCCCTCAGGATCTATTCTTTTTATTACATAGCAACACATGTTAAGGACCTGTGATGCCTTTCAGTTAAGGGCCTTTATGTCTCTCTAGAGACTACATTTCCAGTGTCCTTTGCAGATGAGTAGGCCAAATGACTACATTTGCCTCACAACTACAGTAGAGCTATGTGCAAATTCAGGCTGATGCTTTTAAATAGAAAAGACCTGCATTCCTTTTTCTTTCCCTACCAATCATTGGCTGGAATAGTGGCATGATGGAAGAAGCTAGCATAGCTATTTTGACCATAAAGTATTGTAGAAGGAATGTTTAGGATGGCAGAGCAAAAAGACAGAAGAAACCTGAATCCTTCTTACGGTACAGATCCAGACTGCCAAATTAGACTTATAAGTGACAGAGAACTAAACTTTGATTTTTCTGTTATAGAGATCAAGGCAATTATGTTTTCACAGGGACTGTTAATACTTGAAAATATGAAGTCAGCTTACCCTGATTTCCTTCTGAGTTCCTTATCAGTGGTTGGATTTTCCAGATCTATTCAATGACATCCATGGATCCAAGTCACTAGGTTTGAGTTGAAACCCAAAACTGATACTTGGATATATTCTGTTCTGTTCTCAGAGAATATGAGATTTCCCCTCTCTTTTAAGTATTTTTTTAAAGGAACTATCCTGTCTATTTCAAACCAAGGGAGTTGACAGAGAACCTTAAAAAATTTTCTAGGGATTGAGATTTTTCTGAGATACTAAAGCAGATAATATCATACCATTCTCAAAACACAAAAGAGACTGTTTTTAGAGCAAAAGAAATATTATTTAAAGAAATGAGTAGTCAGCGCATAGCTAAAGCCCTCCTGACTAAAAACAAAGAAAATGGAGGAATTTCACTCCCTGATTTCAAACTATACTACAGAGCCGTAATAATTAAAACAGCATGGTACTGGAACAAAAACAGACACAAAGACTAATGGAACTGAATAGAATACCCAGAATTAAAGCTGCATATCTATGAACAACTAATCTTTGATAAGGGAGCAAGGAAAATGCAGTGGAACAAGAACAGTCTATTCAATAAATGGTGCTGGGAAAACTGGACAGCCACATGCAAAAAAATGAAGCTAGACTACTACCTCACACCCTGCACAAAAGTCAACTCCAAATGGATAAAAGACCTAGACATAAGACCTGAAACCATAAAATTTATAGAAGAAAATATAGGCAAAACTCTACACAATATACATCTCAGCACAATCTTGAAAGACACATCCACCAAAGCAAAGGAAATGAAGGACATGATAAACAGATGGGATTACATCAAAATAAAAAGTTTCTGTACAGCAAAAGAGACATTAACCAAAACTAACAGACACCCTACCAACTGGGAAAAGATCTTCGCACATAATACAACCAATAAAGGACTGATAACAAAAATTTACAAGGAACTCACGCAACTCAACAAAAACAAAGATAATAATCCAGTCAAAAAATGGGCAGAAGAGCTAAAAAGACACTTCTCCAAAGAAGAAAAGCAAATGGCCAACAGGTACATGAAAAAAATGTTCAACTCCACTTATAATCAAGGAAATGCAAATCAAAACCACAATGAGATTCCACCTTACACCTGTGAGGATGGCACACATGAAAAATACAGGCAACAACAAATGCTGGAAAGGGTGTGGAGAAAAAGGAACTCTTCTACACTGCTGGTGGAAATGTGAACTAGTCCAACCACTATGGAAAGCTGTATGGCGGTTCCTCAAACTGCTAAAAATGGAGCCGCCATACGACCCAGCAATACTACTTTTGGGAATCTACCCAAAGGACACAAAAACACTAATTCAAAACAATACATGCACCCGTATGTTCATTGTGGCACTGTTCACAATAGCAAAGGTATGGAAGCAACCCAGATATCCAAAAATAGATGATTGGATCAACAAGATGTGGTACATACACACAATGGAATACTATTCAGCATTCAAAGAAGATAAACACATGCAATTTGCAGCGACGTGGATGGAATTAGAGGGGATCATACTCAGCAAAATAAGCCAGAAAGAAAGAGAAAAATATCAAATGTTTTCACTTATAACAGGACTATAAGGAAACCAAATAGGAGAGAGACACTTTTGGGGGGGTGGGTAGGGGAGGGTAAGGGCACAAAATGGAGTAGAAAAGAACACAAGGGACCACGGAGATGGATCACAGGTGAATTGGTGGTGGGTTCCCCAAAGGGAATACAAAATGTAAAAGATATAAATAACAATAAAAAATAAAAATATACATATTAAAAAAAAAAAGAAATGAGTAGTCAGAAAAGTAGACCTGCCTGTTTTGCAAGTGTTGCTGAAGAGGTGACAAAGGTGAATGATCAAAACTTCTGGCCCTGACCCTGCAGTTAACCTCCACATAATCGCAGGTAAGATACCACCACCACTCATCATAACAGACCAGGTGTGGCCTGCAAGGATACTAATTCCCTCCCAGCTACAAAATATGTATTTTAGTAAATGAGGGCAATTCAGTTCCCCAGTCTTCAGTTAGACCAAGAAAAGCTTGTTTCTAGTCCTAGAACTCTAAATAGAATCAAATAGAATGTACTGAGGTTCTAATTGGTCTCTACAAGTTCTGTCTTTGGAATTCTGTATGAAGTTCTCCTATTTTAGGAAGGTAAAAATCAGTTGCAAAAAACAGCCTCACTTCAGTTTTATGAAGACAAAGTAGGTTCATTTTAAGGATGCTTGGGGTTCTGCAGTCCTGTAAGGATCTGAGGTAGCTTTTGAGACCAGTCAGTCCATTCATTGTCCATTGTCTCACAGTGGATTGGTTTCTCCTCTTTCTATTAACCCTTCTCTACTCTTGTTTTGTCTAACTTCAGCTTGCTTCAGGCCTCTCATGGCCGTCCATTTTCCTCACTGTACCACAGCCTGTCAGTTTCTGCTCCCACTATTGACTTCCCTGTTCACTCAGTCTATGCATGAATGTCATGAGTCCATTTTATGCCATGTCATGCCATCAGTCAGTGGCCAACCTGTAGCTGGCTGTCATTGTGTCACACTGCCATCTCTGATCTAATCTGACCAAGAAGATTATAGAATCCAACTTGTGATTTCCATGCAACAGGTCCTTTAGACAGCTAAGAACCTTGATGAGTATGCCTAGTATTCTATAATGCTGTAATGCACTCTGTGCACTCTATTGTAAGTTTTAGTAAGGTTGCAATGCAGTAGCATGAGGTTTGATTTTAGAGTGTGGGTTCTACAGGGGCTGTCACCCTCTGTTTCCTTATCTATTGGGTGAGGAACATCATTTCTGCCTATACGGGGATCTCCAGAGATAAAACCAGTAGGGTGTATGGGGGGACAGATAGATAAACAGACAGACAGACAGATACATAGAGGGGTGTGTGTGTGTGTGTGTGTGTGTGTGTGTGTGTAAGAGAGAGAGAGAGAGAGGAGGGAGATTTAATTTGAAGAGTTGGCACACATGCTCATGGCGTAACATTTGTAAGTGAGGAGAGTAGACTAGAAATTCAGCTAAGTATTGATAGTACAGTCTGGACTCTGCATTCTGCAAGAGAGCAAATTAGACAGAGTTTCTATGGTGCCGTCTTGAGGATAATTGCTTCTTCTTTGGGAACCCTCAGTTTCTTTTGGGAAACTTCAGCCTGCAGCTGACTGGATGAGGCCCACCCATGTTTTGGAGGGTTGTCTGCTTTATTTAAAGCCAACTGGTTTTTAAACATTACAAAGGAAACAAAGATCTTTACAGTAACATCAGGACTAGCACTTAACCAAACAACTGCTCACTATGGTCTAGTCAACACATAAAATCAACCATTACATTACTCTTCCCATCACATGAATTGTTAGGAAGGCACCATTCTTATATATTTTATTTCTAGCACCTACATTGTCCTAGACACACAACAGCACAAAATAAATACTTAGTGAATTTCTGATGTTGTAGTACTTTGAAACTGTGGACAACTATGCATGCTAATCTCTGAGTCTGGTGCTTTGGAAGAATATATTTTTGAGTTTACTGCCATCTCACACACTTATGTCCTAAACTCATTATTAAGGTAACATAATAGCCCTGCAATACCTCTTTTAGAACCCATTTCCTCAGATAAAAGCACACAGATGCAAACTGATTCAAGGACAAGGTTATTCATTACAGCATGTTTTGTAAAAACAAAGATTATAAATAACCTAAATCCCCATCAGTACAGAATTTGGTTAAATGGAATTTTTTTCAATGAGGAAGCTCTTTATGTGGAAAGAGCTATATAGGGTAGATACATCATATCTATAACAGCTATACTATTAAGCAAGAAAGTAAGAATCCTAACAATTGGTTATAAAGCTACCAATGGTACAAAAGAGAAAAAGGGGTACATAAGAGAGATCTCATTTTTGCCTAATAAACATATGTAAAGGTATGTAAGAAAGTCATCGTGTTGGGTGACTGGGAGATGGAAGTAGGAATGAGACATTTTACTGCATATTCACATATCTTTGTGATTTTGAACTACATGACTATATTGCTAATATAAAAATTACTTCATCTAAAAACCCATCTAACAAATGTGTTTTTTCACTTGTTTTTTTTTTTTTCCCTAAACTTACTTCTACCTGCTTTTGAACTTCATGTCATCTCTTCTGCAGTTATTTGACCAGGGTCTGAATACTATCTCATAGAAGAGAGGTACTGAAAAGACCAATAGAGGTTCAATTTAGGGAAGCCCTAAATTTTAGATATGGAGATGGATGTTTGGTTTGTAGTAGATACTCCTCTGAAGGAGGAATGAAAAACAGCAAAGGAATAACTCGGAGGAATTCCAGGAAATTGATCTGACTCAGAAGGAGCAAAAATTTATGAGAAGATGGCCAAAATACATAAGCTCAAACATAACAAGAGTTCAAAAATAAAAATCCCATGTTATTTAACTAAAAGACAGAATGTTATTGTTTTGATGCAATCCATCAGAACCAAAACAAGTGAGCCAAGATATGATAAGGCAATACTGTAAAGGTATATCCTTAGAAAAGCAAACTTGCAAATCCAGCCAACCCTCAGCTTGCCAGAGGTAGGCAGAACAATCTGTGAATCCAGACTAATTCTTCAACTCTTTCAGAACCCTTCCATCTGCTTTTTAACTTTACAAATTCCTCAAGTCTTGAAAGAAATAGAAAAAGGAAAATCAAAATAGTTTATCCAGGAATTTCAATGATCAGGGCTTTTTTTCTTCCTCTGTCAGTAAAGTGATATTTGTCTAGAACACAATATCTACTACCTGCCAAATTTTGAGATCTGCTTCTTTCTTTATCAGTCAGGTTATAGTATTTACAGTATAGTAACTAACCCCCAAATCTTAAAAAGTCTTTTAAAATGGCTTATTTCACAGTCATAAAAAGTACAAGCACACCTCATTATATTGCACTTGCACTTGTTTTATTGCACTTAACAGATAATGCATTTTTTACAAATATAAGGTTTGCGGCAAAAAAGATGACCGCTCTCTAAAGGCTTAGATAATCGTTAGCATATTTTTCTAGCAATAAATAAAGTGTTTTTTAATTAAAGTATATAACGGGTTATTTGACCCAATGCTTATTGCACATTTCATAGACTGCAGTGCAGCAAACTTTTCTTTGCACTGAGAAACTGCAGTACTCACTTTATTGTGGTGGTCTAGATCACAACATTGCCTAGGTGTGCCTGTACCCTACAAGTTCTGGCAGCTACCTTCCAGGTAACTGTCTCTGGCATTGCTCATGTCACTACCTACTTGCATGATCTCTGCAGGAGGGGAAGAGAGAACATGAAGAACTACACTTAAAAAAAATTCTCATGGAATGTCTCTCAACAAAGGCTGGGATAATACAATCTCACTGGGTGCTGAAAGGAAGGAAAGCAGGACAGATTGGTGGGCAGCACTGGTGATTTCCACACAAGATCTGCTCCTGAATATCAGAAGCCTTGTTACTATTTGGTTTTTCGTTGTTGAAACCCCAGTGCCTGGTAAGGACCTCTGTCCAGATGCCAGGGAGTTATGTTTGGGCTGATGTACTTTGGCCACCTTCCCAACAATATTTCCTGTTAATTCTGACTCAGATCAATTTCCTGGAATTCCTCTGAGCTTTCCCTTTGCTGTCATTCATCCTCCCTCCAGAGGAGTATCTACTATAAACCAAACATCCACAGCCAATATTATCCTCAATGGTGAGAAGCTGAAAGCCTTTCCCCTAAGATTAGGAACAAGACAAGGATGTCCACCCCCATCATTGCTTTTCAACATAATACTGAAAGTCCTAGCCAGAGCAATAAGAAAAGAAAAAGACATACAACGAATTCAAATGGGGAAAGAAGAAATTAAACTATCACTATATGCAGATGACATGATAATATACATAGAGAATCCTAAAAACTCCATAGAAAAACTAATCAAAATTATAGTAGCAGAATACAAAATGAACACCCCAAAATCAGTTGTCTTCCTATATACAAACAACCAATCTGAAGAAGAAGAAATTAAGAAATCCATCCCCTTCACAGTTGAAACCAAAAAAAAAAAAAAAAATACGTGGGAATAAACCTAACAAAAGAGGTGAAGGATTTATACAAAGAAAACTACAAGACACTGTTGAAAGAAATAGAAGAGGACATAAAGAAATAGAAAGACATGCCCTGCTCACAGATTGAAAGAATTAACATTATCAAAATGGCCATGCTATAAAAGCAATTTATAGTTTCAATGCTATACTAATAAAAATTTCAATGACATTCCTCAAAGAAATAGAAAAAATATTGATGAAATTCATATGGAACCACAAAAAAAAACAAATAGCTAAAGCTCTCCTCACTAAAAAGAAAGAAAACTGAGGTATTACACTCCCTGATTTCAAACTATACTACAAAGCCACAGTAATTAAAACAGCATGATACTGGAACAAAAACAGACACACAGACCGATGGCATCGAATAGAAAACCCAGAAATAAATCCACGTATCTATGGACAACTAATCTTTGACAAAGGTGCAAAGAATGTGCAATGGAACAAGGTCAGTTTGTTCAATAAATGGTACTGGGAAAACTGGACTGCTGCTTGCAAAAAAAATGAAGCTAGACTACTACATCACACCATGCACAAAAAAAAAAATAACTCAAAATGGATAAAAGACCTGAATGTAAGACCTGAAACCATAAAGTATATGGAAGAAAACATAGGTGAAACACTACACGACATACATCTCAGTAGAATCTTTAAAGACACATCCCCCAAAGTGAAGATAGTGAAGGAAAAGATAAACAGCTAGGATTACATCAAACTAAAAAGCTTCTGTACAGCAAAAGAGACATTAAACAAAACAAACAGACACCCTACCGATTGGGAGAAAATTTTGCACACAATACAACCAGTAAGGGACTGCTCACAAAAATCTACAAGCTCACACAACTCAATAAAACAAAATCAACAATCCAGTCAAAAAATGGGCAGAAGAGCTAAAAAGACACTTCTCCAAAGAGGAAAAGCAAATGGCCAACAGGTACATGAAAAAATGTTCAACATCACTTAGAATCAGGGAAACGCAAATCAAAACCACAATGAAATACCACCTCACACCAGTGAGAATGGCACATATTAAAAAAACAGGCAACAGCAAATGTTGGCAAGGATGTGGAGAAGAAGGAACTCTCCTACACTGCTGGTGGGAATATGAACTTGTCCAACCACTATGGAAAGCTGTATGGCAGTTCCTCAAACTGCTAAAAATGGAGCTTCCATAAAACCCAGTAATACCACTTCTGGGAATCTACCCAAAGGACACAAAAACACTAATTCAAAAGGATACATGCACCTGTATGTTTATTGCAGCACTATTTACAATAGCAAAGGCATGGAAACAACCCAGATGCCCAAAAATAGATGACTGGATCAAGAAGAGGTGGTACATATGCACAATGGAATACTATTCAGCAATCAAAAAAGATAAACTCATGCAATTCGCAGCAGCATGGATGGAGTTAGAAGGGATCATGCTCAGTGAAACAAGCCAGAAGGAAAGAGAAAAACATCGAATGGTCTCACTTTTAGCAGGAATATAGGTGAACCAAAGAAGAGAGAAACATTCAATGAGGGAGGGGGAAGATAAGGGCTCAACACAGGGGAGAAAAGAGCACAGGGACTATGGTGACAGTTCACGGGTGAATTGTTGGTGGGTAACCTATAGGGAATACACAATAATGTAAATGATATAAATAATAAAAAAATAATAATAATAAATGTGTAATAAATTTGCAGTCAGCAATGAAAAGAGAAACCAAGTGTAAAGTTTCCCAATAACATTTATATTTTAACTGGGTACTAATTAAAAACTAAAGTCTAAAAAGTACTAAAAGCAATGAAAAGATCTTGACATCCCATAGTCACTTCAACATTTAATGCAAAATAAGATGTTGGTTTTGAAATTACACATAGTTCATATGTATGGTATAATTAAAATTAGTACCTTAAAGATTGTTTTATTTCAAAAATCTATCATCACTACCAAATAAAACTTTTTCTCTCTTTTTATTAGACAATCTACCATTGATTTTTAACATAAGGAATCTTAGATAAAAGAGTGAATGTCCTATCAGAGAATCTGAGAAATCAAGATGGGGCTGAGGGAGCATTCATGTTTGAAAAGGGGCCCTTTTCTGGGATCCATGGACCATCTCAATCTCAATAGTCCTCCTAGTCAGCAGCCTGAGCAAGCTGGGTGACCTGGCTTCGCGGCAGCAGGAAACAAGCAGATGGTCCACCGTGTGAACCACTGGTTCTCTCACTCCTCTGGCTTTGCTTTTGACTGGTGCCTCTGTTGCCATCCCTTTCAGTCACGTCAGGGAACCAGTGTACCATGGTATTATAAGATGCTGGTTGGACTAGAAGTAAAACTGCATTCAGGCTGCCTCCATGGTGGAAGAAAGCAGTGAATCTGAGGACTGCCCAGGGCCATGACTGCCTGGCTCAGTGCTGTATGGCCATGCACCCCCCAACAAATAGACCAAAAGCTACTGAGGCAAATTCCCCCTTGGGGCAACCACTGCCACCCTCTCCCCCTAAACTAGAGAAGGGAGAGTGACATCCAAGGATCAGGTGCCCACACCTGGGTTGGAGTGCAGATTTCAGGCCATCGTGGAATAAAAATTTATTTTACCCACCTTGAACACCTCAGAAGCTCTCCAAGCAGTCCTGTAGAAGCTAAGAGCAATGGCTTTCAGAGACTGCCTCCAAAGCCCCTTGGTCACTTGCTACCTGTGACCTTGGGAAGGTTATTTAATTTCTTTACTATTCCCCAACTGTAAATGGAGAATGATAAGAGCAGGTCTTTCATTGGATGGTTTTGAGGAGTCAAAGAGTTAAAACATATAAAGTGCTAGCTCCAGTATCTGACAAATAGAAAGTACTCAAAACTCTATTACGAAGGCATTTTCTCCCTAGCCTTTGGAAAACTTGCCCTTACCTATGAAGACAGGAAAAATTATTCTCATCTCACTTCCCACTCCTGCCCCCACCCTCGGGAAGAAGCTGGATCTTGTTTAACCAAGTCCACCTCCCTTGTCTACAGGGTGAAGGCAGGTACCACTGTTGCAATTTACTCTTTTCGGAAAGAAGCACTTGTGATGCTGCATCAGTTCTTTTACTTCGACCACTGAACATCACTTCAGCCCCCAAGAGCTGTCTACAATGCAGTAGGCAACCAATGTGGGCAATTGATGTTTTCTTCTAATTTGAGGATGGAGGCAATGGTTTCTTTCAAGCAATGAAATTATAGTTCCGAGCATTTGGAGTTGCACGGAACTCTGGATTCAGTGTGAGGATAGGTTGTCTCTCTTTTCCCATTTCAAGTTTCCTGGGGAATGAATCTGCTTGGAGGTGAATATGACTATCCCAGTCCAACATAAATGCACAACCCGTTCATGCCAATCCCCATCTGGAGAGGAACTACAGATACCAGCCTGCCCAAGGCGGTTAGCAGATCCCAGGCCCACAGCCTGAGCCACAACAAACAGTGAGTTAAAAAAGAAGAAATAGGCAAAATGATTGTGGCTTTAAGCTACATGGTCTTTGTTTAAAGAGGTGTCTAGCAAGTTGCTTCAAATCCAAAACATAGGGCATAGGTGTGTAATGGAGTCTTAACCCCAATCAAATTTTACAACTCACAAAGCTGCATCATACTGGAAACAAAGGAGTCAGATGGTCTTTAAATTCATACTTCAAAAATTACATTCCCTTGGCCCAATTTCTAGTTTATCCTTTGGAAGAAGGATATGAGCCCTTTGCTCAGGAAAAGATGAAAAGAAAAATGTGGGTTTCCGGTAAACTTTTTGATCCTCCACAGGACTCATTCAATGGTCCTAGTGAGCTCCAAAATATGAAAAAAATTTGTCTATCAATCAAAGTCACAGAAATGAAAAATTCAGATCCAGAAAACCTTCCAGTTGAGACAAAATAGCAAATACATATCTGAGCTACATTAAGTCAGTGAATATTTTCCTACTTCTTTTTCAGTGCAGAATCATCATCTAATGATCTAAACCTCATGGTTAGAACCTGGAGAGTCATTCATTCCAAAATGTGCTGGTTCCATTTGTCCACGAAGTAGGTAGTAATACACTCTTTCCCAATGGGAGCAACAGCAAGAACGGAAATGTAATTTATGTTTTATTGCTGAGCTGGGCTTTTTCAAATGATTTTTGCAGACGTATCTTTAATAGATTTTCAGACATATTTTACTTGTTGAAAAACTTCCATGCCCTTGCATAATTTCAATTATGTAATGGAAACAACAGTTTGGGGAATTGTTTCCTGCCACTTATTCAGCCCTATGAATAAGCCGTATTTATAACTTGAATTGATTACTTTGTCCATTTGGAGATTAGCTCAGATGAATGGGGATTAAGAGTGTGCAAGTTTGAGATCCCTTTTTCTCCTGCCATCTTTACGGCAGCCTGGAGCATCTTGGAGTCTGGCCTCTCAGGCCACTGTGGATCAGGTGAGGAGATGCCAGCAGGGGCCATCATTGAGGCACGTGTCATCAAGGATTCATTCAGCTGCAGGCAACAGAGCAATCCAGACAGTGGTTTGTTTACTCAAAAAACAAGAAGCCTGGAGATGGACAGTCACTGGCCTTGGCTCACAGGATTGGCAATGCCTGTGGCAGACATCTCAGTGGGTTTTTGACCAAAGATGGCTGCTACAGAGTCACACATCCATGAAGAAGAGTAAGAGAGGAAGCATCACTCATCTTGAACGTCCCCTTTTATTAGGAAACCAAAAGCTTTTTCAGAAACCTCCAGTTGACATCCATTTACCCCCACTACCCTTGGTCCTAGTCAACAGTGTATCACTCCTTGCCTTCCAGTTTGTCTGCCACCTTCCTCCCCACTCCACTTCTGCCTTTACTCAGCATAGCAACTAGAGCTAGCACATTAAAGTAGATCACACCATTCCCGTGCTCTAAACTCCAGTAGATTCTGGCAATTTCAAGAGTAAAATCCAAAGTCCTTAGAAGGCCCATGTGATCTGGTTATCTCTCTTTCTCTCTGACCCCATACCCACTATACATCCTTGTCTCCACCAATCTAGCCAGACTGGTTCCCACTATTTTAATAAACCCAGCTTCTCCCCCTACTCCTCCTGGTCAGGGCTTTTGTATTTGCTATTCCCTCTCCCTGGCATGCTGTTCCCTTCCATTACTGTATGACTGACTCTCTTCAGCTTTGCTCATGTTTCAATTTTATAGTGAGACCTGCCCTGACCACCTTATTCATTATTCCAATTTCCCTTCCCCATTCTCTTCTGTGTTTTATTTTACCGCAGTAGCAAAACTACTCAGCTTAATCTGATTGTTCTTATTAAATAAGAATCTCAAAGGTGATTTAGCTTGCTAGGTCTGTGTTATTTCATTCCTAAATTCTCAAGACAGCCTTTGAAGAAAGTGAAGTTCAGAGACATCAAATAGTGTGTCCACAGGCCTACAGCTGAAATGCGTGGCTGGGGGTTTGGCCTCCAGGTTCAGTGTTCTTTCCACTGACCAGGTATCTCCTGATGGACAAACTGATGCTCTAGTGCTGTGTCAGCAACTGAGAGCAGGCCTTCTAGAAGCCTGGGAACTCTAGCTTCCTCCTTTACCACCTTGACCAAATATTTGGCCTGAAAGGCATAGGAAATAAAAAAAGATTTTAAAGTCTTAGACAAATTATCAGTGTGATTTCAGGAAGTCTGGCAAGGCTCACCCTGCTCCCAATCCAAAATATACCTCATCTACTTCCAAGCTGCTGCTCAATATTCCTTCAAATACAGTTAAATCTTTTCATGAATTTGTAAATGCTAACTGAACATGTCTAGCCTCACCAATTTCTCCTGATTTTTCTTTTTTGCAATTTCACTTTATTCACCTATCACAGCTTTTGTATATTTTCCTTCATAGAGTGTAAACAACAGAGGAAGAAACCATGTCCTGCATACCTGGGATGCCATTTCCCCCCACCAGTTGATATTAAACAAGTCAAAAATCACTTACAGGCTGATTACAAAGTCAAAGATGCAAATCCCCAGGAGAAAGTATTGACTGGGATATTTATGTTGGGGACGGCGTCCTGTGGGGAAATCATGGGGCTTGAGAGTCACACACACTTCCTTTTCCATCCAGATTCTACCATGTAACACATTTAAACCTTGGGCATTTGCCTTTATCTCCTAGAGCCCATGTTCAAAAATTTGTAAAATAGGCACAGAACCTACCCATTGGTTTAGTGAAAGTTTGAATAAACCAGGCGTGTCTAAAAAGTCCAGCATGGTGCCTTGCCACTGGGCCCTGGAGTCAGAGCCAGAATCAGTGACCCTCAGTTATGGCTACTGTTCCTGTTGCAAAGAACTAGCTGAAAGCATTTCCTTGCTATCCAGAAAGGCTAGAGGTTCCACTGAGGCATTATCTTAGGAGAAGCACTGACCTGAAATTACAGAGAGCCAGAGCAAAACTGTCTATAGAACATGACTATCCTGAACCTGTCCCTAAGGGAGAATTTTCTCCCAGTATGGTAGATAGTAACCCTTCTAAAGAAAGAAGCCCTAAACCTTAAATGCAGCTCAGGCTTGGGGTTCTTTCAAAACAAGATCCATTCAGGTAAAATAGAGCCAAAACCATTGCATCCCAAAGCACACAACATTCTGTAACCCAGTAGCAGCCCTGAATAAACTGAGCATCACAGGCCTGCAGAGCTCTGGAGTTTCTGCCTGAACACCATTTCGAAACATCAAGCTACCTGCCCACCATTACCAGGGCTCACTCATCCCACCTTGGGACTGCAGGACAGGTGGCAGGACCAACTTCTCATACCTTCTCTCTACCCCTCCAGACATTGTTTGCTACCTTTCAGTGTGTAGGGCAGTTGACTATCCCTTCACCTGAGCCCCACCCCTCAGCTTCCATAGGCAGAGAAGTCCCTTGCTGCCCACTATGGAGACTGCACCACCCAGTACATTAGGTGTCATGTGGTTATAGAGCACTTGGAATGAGACTTGTTCAACGTGAAATGTGTTGGGAGGGCAAAGGACAATGGAAGGGCTTGAGGATGTAGTGTGAAAAAATGTAAACTATGTCACCAACACCTTTTTATATTGATTACATATTGAAATGAGACTATGTTGGAGATAGAGTTAAATAAAAGACAACTGGTCCTTCACCTGTTTGCTTTTACTCTTTTTAAAGATGACTACTTGAAAAATTTAAATTATATTTGTGGCTCATGTCATATTTCTGTTACATAGCACTGAATGGACAATTCATCACATGACACTATCATTATTTGTCTGATCTCTGTCTCACACACTAGATACAAGGAGCTCAAGAAGCACAGGAACAGTGCGGCCTAGTGCCCAGAGAGAAACTTTAGCCATGGCAAATATTGTCATAAATACTTGTTGAATGAAAGAAGCTATGACAAAAACAAATCTACACTATTCAGTGATTCTCAAACATTATGGAATCATTTGGAATTACCTACTATAGATTGTCATTAAATTGATCACTACTCTCTGGTGTGGAGATGACTTTCAATACATAATACACAGGTGTAAATGAAAAGAATATCCCCAAACTACTGAGCCTTATGCATGTCAACTTGAGCTTGCACATTTATCTTGTGAGCTGGGAGGGCTACTAATTTATAAAATGCTGTAAGTGTCTATTGCCCTGTCTCCAAATTTGGCTGTTGGTTGGCTACTTCACTTATTTCTTTGCAACTCTAAGGGTGATCCAAGGACCAACAGCACAAGTATCACCTAGGACCTTGTTAGGAATGCAGAGTTTCCAATTATACCCTAAATGGATTGAATCAGAATAAGATCTCTGGTTAATTGTCTGCACTTAAATTTAAAAGCCTGACCTAGACATTGTTTCTCAACTCTAAAGAAAAGGAAAACCTAGGACATGGCTATCACTCCTTTTCATTCTTCACTTTTTTTTTTTTTTTTTTTGCTAAAAATGTTCTAAGCATTCACTTTGTGTAAGGTGTCATCCTAGAACCTGAGATACAAGCATGAACCCAAAGCACGACTCTTGGTTATATGATTGTTGTCTCCCATTTCTGAACCCTCACTCTTTTTGGAGCTCCTGGGTACCCTGGGTACTAGAGTACCAGAGAGCTCTGCAGGTGGGACAGATGGGAATGAGGAGGTCAGACACGTAAAACAGGCCCATGGCTGGCAGGAATCTAGACAGTTACTCTGTGAATTGTGCATTTGAATGTGTTCAAAAGACAGGAAGTAAGTGGTCAACACTGCCCTTCTCTCCAAGAAGGAAACTTTCCAAAAACCTGCTTGTTTCCAAGGAGACCTAAGAATCTGCAAAGCCTCCATCAACTTTCTGGTTCCCCAGGCTGAGGTTCAAATGTGCATAATTCCCTTTTGTCTGGGTCTTTGGGATAGTGTGATTTTTCTTGCTCTGGAATGTGGACTTTTCTAGTCAGACCTGTGTGCTCCTGCAGAGCAAAATATACTCAAACGCCATCTCAGCAACCATCCTCACACACTTTGACTGGTGAATTGCTGTAAAATCTGGATGAACTGTCATGAAACAATCAAAAAATTCAATGACCAGAATTGGGTTCTTGTCCTCCATTCTACAATCAAAAGTGCACTCATTTTGTTGTCAAATTTCTTAGCAATGATGGTGTGTAATAAATATAAAGAACACAAGAGATAGTCCTTCCTCACAAGAGAAGCTAATGTGCAAACAAGGAACAGCTTAAAACCTTCCCACAGCTCCTGCTGCCACAGAGATTATTCCACGGATGTTTGGTCTACC
This sequence comes from Scalopus aquaticus, assembly GCA_004024925.1. Lineage (NCBI taxonomy): Eukaryota > Metazoa > Chordata > Mammalia > Eulipotyphla > Talpidae > Scalopus > Scalopus aquaticus. The sequence continues at coordinate 40,226 of PVIJ01012511.1, forward strand.
AGGCTGTGTGTGCTAGACAAGACCCTGGTTCACTGCACCCTCGCACTGTGCATGCCAGCCACTGGTTACTCCCACTTTGAGGGCCTTTAACTAGAATGTTCTTCCCATCTCTCACCAACTCCATTCCTCCTTTTGCCAAGTATTTTTCTAAATATCCCTCCTACCACAGCTCAGGGATCCCTTTTGGAGCCCCATGGTCTGTGAGACCTTTATCCTTGCCCTAATCTCCCAAAGCCTATCCCCTGGCTTTACTCCCTTCCCTCATCATCTTAGAGTGCCTGCCTCTCTCCCAAATGACACAGATGTTGTTCTATAGGCTATGAACATCCAAAATTTTTCAAGCAAGGGAGAGATAAGATTGAAGATTTGGGAAGATGAATTTGGCAGCCGTGAATAGAGTATTTTTTTTTTAAAGGAAAAGATTGCAGGCACACGAAAGAAAGTGGAATGATTATCTTTTAAGTGCCAGACCTAGAGCTGTTTCAGAAATATTACTTATTTGTTCTTAATCATGTATCTGGGGGAAGGCAATGACATCCCCATTTTTTAGCTGAAGAAACTGAGCCCAAGAGAGGATTAACAACTTGCTCGAGGCCATACAGCTGTTATGCCTGGGCCTTCCTGGCTGCTTAAAGAGTCTGTCTTCCAAAGAAACCACTGAAAAAATTCTTTATGGGAAGATAGCAGAAAGGAAAGAAGTGACTGACCTGGAAGAAGTCATAAGGGGGAATCAAAAGACAGTATTGATGACCCTATGTGGGGACTTCAGTATAGGGGAGGCGCTCCACCAAGTTGTTTGAGTTCTCACCTGGCTACTTTCTTCCCACTGTCCTCCCAGGCGTTCCCTTAGTGTCTTGCATATACCCCATCAGAGTCTGTTCGGAGGGTTTTATAGTCCCCACTTGCTTTGCCTGTCTTCTCCACCAAGACCATGTCTATGGGATTCACTGCTAGATCCCTACAGTGAAGTTGACAGCCCATAAGTGCCCCATGGAGACTTGCTATGTGGATATGAGGCAACAAATGAATGGGGGACAGTGACTAGAGAGAGGATGTTAGAGCAGGGTGGGAAGCTTTTCTAGATTCACCCAGAGAGTTGGCTTATGAAGACCTTTGTGACTTAATCCCACAAAAGACCAGGACTTTTCCAGGTGAGAGTGAGGTGACTGCCTGGGGTAGGGCTGTGCATCCAGCCTTAGAGGTGACCCTACTTGATGCAGCCAAGGCTAGGACAAAATCCATAATGCCACAACCACAAATCTCTGAGAATCCTTTCAGTGACTTTTTGGTTAGTGTACCTGGCACTTGAAAAACAATTTATGCCACAACTTGCAAACTTTTAATGACAAAATTTCTCCTTGAGAGTGTGCAAGGATGTTCTATGATGAGAGAGAATCCACATCTTAGCTCATAAATAAAATGGTATCATTTTTCAAATTCTCTGTGTTGGTCTTTTGAAAGTATCAAAGATCCCTGTAGATGCGTTATCACCACTTTGTTACCTTTGGAAGTTGTAAAAACTCCTTCCCACCCTTTAGGGAAGTCTCACTACATTCCCCCCATATCTCTGTGCTGGCTCTAGTCAATGTCTCCAGTACCTCCTGAACATACCATGGCTATCACCTCCTTCTGGTCTGCTTCTGATGTTTCTCCTCCACACACACAACCTTACCTATCTCTCTATTATTAGATGACTTCTTCTAATCACTGGTCAGACTAAGACTAGAAAGCACAACTCCTTAAATTGCATTCATGACCTTCCTATTGTGTCTGTCCTTCCCTCTTTGTACTTACCTTCCATTGAACCTCTCTTGTGTTCATCAGCTACAGTCAAGCCACTTCCTCCAATAACCTGTCCTCTGTTTTCTAAACATATTGTTATTCCCAATCAATGGTGCTTTCTCCCCAAGGACCTTCGCAAAATCCAACTGGCCTTCCAGAATTTGCTCAAATACAACATTTTCTCTGAAGCTGATACTGATTCTCTCAGTGAGAACTATTTCTTCCCTTTATATGTTCCCATAGTACTTTTTTTTATCACTCATAATTTTTTTTCAAAATTTTGTCATGAAATCAAAAGACTATTTCTGAGAAAGCAACCCCATTGCATGCTGGTCTCATTTTATATGTCATAGTTAATGTCTTTGATAAATAACAATTCTCCCATATTGAAGATATCAGTGGGTTGTGTCAGTGCTTTTTTTTTAAACCCAAGAGTTCTGTATTTAATGACCCTAATTAAAGCTTTTAGCATATCAAAGGAATTTTTCCAGAAAAACAACAATAATTAGTTTGGAAATTTTCACAATTTGTTAACTTTGTCAAACTCAATAAACACTGTTGTTGTTTTTCTTTTTTTTTTTCTGCTTGCAAGTCTTCTAAAGAAAGCTTTGAAATCTTTGATCTTCCCCAAGAGTGAGTGGAAATAGCACAAGTGATCACTTTCAAACTTTATTTTTGCATACAAACTGGGGTGCAGGCCAGAGGTGTGGGGCAGTGAGAGGGTTCACCAGAGACAGAGTGGGGAGCACAACAGGCAGATCAACCGAAATACACTGCTGAGCAGCGCAGCGGGCGAGTCAGGAGAGGTCTGCTGCACCATGTGAGAATTTCCCTGGTCGGGCATCGAACTCGTGCCGCAGCTGCCCACAGCTCCACAGCACTGCACTTAACCCGCTGTGCCACCAGGGAGACCCACTTCCAAACTTTCTTCTCTTCTATTCTCTCCTCTCTCAAGTAAGAAAGAGTCTGTTGTCTATGAGGGTAGCTAAATCTAAGATTCATTATCAATTGTTTCCTCTCTAATGGATAATTCCCAGCTTATAAGAATATTCTAGAATTGCCATATTTAATAACTTCTTAACCTAGTTCTCCCCTCCAAAAACAGCACCAGTAAAACTGGAAGTTAGGGGAAACATTTACATTTCATTGGTGAAATACATCCTTTCCACTCAGTAAAGAAATGTGAGTACTAGTGATCTGTCCTGCTTGCTGGCAAGTACTACAGAATACTCCATGTACTTTCCTTTATGCCCTTTTCTTTTCCTGTAGGATTGAGAGGCAAAAACCAGAGCAAACTTGGAAATGATGTTTTGGAAAATGGCAGAGCCAATTCTTAGTCAATGTAAGGTTTTTGGCAATAGCCAGCCTGCCAATCTTGAATTCCAGCCTCAGGCTACTACAGAATAAGAAATATACTTCTATTAAGTTTGAGTCACTAAAAAATCAATTCCATAACACCTCATGCCTGTAAGGATGACCCATATCAAAAAGATCAGAAACAGCAAGTGTTGGGAAAGTGTGGAGAAAAAGGAACCTTCATATATTATAGAAGGGACTATAGACTGGTCCAGTATTACATGGAAAACAGTATGGAAGTTTCTCAAAATATTAAAAATGATCTCCCATATGACCCAGAAATTCCACTCCTTGGTATCTACCTGAACAATGTAAAAACACTAATTCAAAGGAATATACGCACTCCTATGTTCATCAGCACTACTTACAAAAGCCAAGTTACGGAAACAACCTAGGTGACTAAAATAGATGAGTGAATGAGGAAATTGTGGTATATCTACATAATGGCATACCACCTGGTTATAAAACCAGATAAACTCTTGCTATTTGTGACAATGTGGATGGAACTATAGTGGGGTATGCTAAGTAAAATAAGTCAGAAGCAGAAGGATAAATACCAGATGGTTTTACTCATATATGGATTACAGGGAAACAAGAGAGTCAAACAAAACAAAATCCGTAACACACCCTAGAAATCAGATTGCAGAATGTAGGAAAGGGAAATGGGGAGAGCAAAATACAGAGGGGACACAGTGGACTGTGGGAAGACTATGGGCACCTTGCAGTGGGTGTGGTGTAGTAGCAGACACCTACAGGGTGTGATGCTATACCTCTGAATCATATGCAATCATATGCAGTCAAATCATAAACTAATATTACCTCAAACAAATTTAAGAAATTAACCTTCAGCATAACAGCATGCGGAATGGCACTGACTCATTTCCAAATAAAACTGGTTAAGGTTAATTTTATAAAAAGCAGTTATTCCAGACCTTTGGCAATAGTCCTAAGGTCAAAAGCAAATGAGGAAGCATCTGTTCAAGATAATCTATGAAAATTCAGTAAGAAATGTTAAATGTCTGTGGTATCTGAGTCAATACTGCTCCTTTCCTCTCCTTCCTCCCCAGCTTGGTAAGACAAAAACTCCAGCCCCAGAATATTGCAGTCAACAACCCAGAGTTCCTTCTTGAGAGCAGGACTTTAGTGTTTTATCTCATTCTGCCCTCAACATCCTAGCGCCAAAGCTAAGTCCTAGGTGAATGCACTTGAGAAATGGAGCTTCCCTTTTTCTTCCCTAACCCCATTCATGGTTCTCCCTTGGATGTGGTTTATTTAAAATGCTGGGATGATGATAATCCTTCATTTAGCTCATGAGGCAGTGGTTCATGCCAGGAGAGGTAATCTGAGAGGACCACAGACTACTGCCCTCCCTACCAAGTTCTCAGCACCTAATGTGGGGGTATCTTTCAAAGAAAAGCTTACAGTTCTCCCTGTATAGCTCCAGAACCGTGGATCAGAGATTTTTTTTTTTTTTTTTTTTTGCCTAGAAGAAACAGGTAGTGAGACAAACAGCTCCAAATCTCTTCCCAAGCGACTTGATGTCATTGACAACCGAGGATGAAGAAGTTTAAGCCTAAGGACATGCTCAGAACAATGGCAGTTGTAATGAAAAGCAATTAGGAAGAGATTTATGGTCTAATGAAGATAGAATCTAGATTATAGGCTGACTAGTTTACAGGAGAGAGATGGGAATAGACAGCTGGAAGGAGCCTTCCTGGAATCAGAATAAATGTCAAACACTGAATTTAGAAACTATTCCTACAACAGAGTCACAATTTAATTGCATTTGCTGTGGAGGAATTTATGCTCCAGAGCATTGTGGGAAACACTAGAGTAATCAACTGGCAATTAGTAAAACTTAATAGCTGCAGTGGAAAGAATGTTATCCTCTATGACGCTATCCTTGGGCATCCACAAAGCAATACCTCCCTAAGTAACATCAGAGGCTTAACACTATGGGAAAGGGAGAGAATAGAATGCACAAAAATAATCCAGTGAGTCACTAACAAACAAGCAAATAATAAAAACAAGTGTAGGAAAGATGAAGGGAGGAGGGTCAACACCCAGAGTTATAGCAATATATTATCTAAAATATCCAGTTTCCTACAAAAAAAAAAGTTACAAGAAATAAGAAATGACCCATACACTGGAGGAAAAAACAGTAAAGAAACTGAGTAACCAGACATCAGAAAAAGGTACAGGAAAAAAATACACTCACAGAACCAAAGGAAAGCATGATTAAAGCAATAATGGAATGTATGGTGTTGTCACATCAGATATAGAATGTCCCTAAAAAGAGGGAAAATATATTTTTAAAAATAAGCCTAATGGGGCCTCCCTGGTGGCACAGCGGTTGAGCACTGCGCTGTGGAGCTGTCGGCAGCAGTGACGCGTGTTCGACGCCCGGCCGGGGAGAATCCCACATGGTGCGGCAGACCTCTCCTGCCTCACCCGCTGCTCCCCTCAGCAGTGTATTTCTGATCTGCCTGTTCTGCTCCCCACTGTCTCTGGAGAACCCCCTCGCCACCCCATGCCTCTGGCCTGTACCCCAGCTTGTATGTATAAATAAAATAAAACTTTAAAAAATAAAATAAAATAAGCCTAATGGAAACTCTGGGACAGAACAATACAGTAACTGAAAACAAAAAGAGAGAGAGAGAGGGAGAGAGAGAGAGAAGACTAAAATTATTAGAATCAGAAATGAAAGAGGGGACATTATTACCAGCCTTACAGAAATAAGGATTATAAAGAAATAATATAAACAATTGTATCCAAAACAAATTAGATAGCTTAGATAAAATGGACAAATTTCTTGAAAGACATAAGGTACATGAATCAACTAAAGAAAAGGTAGACAATCTTAATACAGACATACTAAGGAATTCTGTTGCTAGTGAAGTGATTATATTATTATTAATAATAATAATGTTTAAAAATGCCATCAAAAAACCTCCACAAAATCTTGAGGTTTCAATAATGAATTCTACCAATAATTAAACTTGGAATTAATGCCAGTTTTTCACAAACATTTCAAAAAAATAGAACATTTCTCAACTAATTTTATGGGACCAGTATTATCCTGATAACAAAACCAAGCAAAGACAACATAACAAAAGTATAGACTAATATTTCTTATTAATATGGAAGCAAAAATTATCAACAAAATGCTAGCAAACCAAATGTACCCACAAATAAAACAAATTATACACGGTGACCACATAGAATTTATCCCAAAAATACAAAACTGGCTTAGCACTGAAAAATAAACTCCTGTAATACATCATATCATAGAATAAAAACAAAATCACATACTCATCTCAATAGACAACAGAAAAAAAATTTAAGAAAATTCATTACTATGGGCCTCCCTGGTGGAACAACAGGTTAAGTCTCAGCACTATGACGCTCTCCGCAGCCACAGCAGCACAGGTTGTATCCCTGCCCAGGGAGCTTCCCACACGGCGCAGCAGACCTCTCCTGTCTCGCCCGCTGCTCCCCTCAGCAGTGTATCTCAGTCACTCTGCCTGTTCTGCTCCCCACTCATTCTCTGGTAGAATCATCTCACTACCCCACACTTCTGGCCTACATTCAGCCTGTATGCATAAATAAATCAATCTTTAAAAAAAAAAAGAAAATTCATTACTCTCTCTGGATAAAAACACTCAACAAGCTAAGAACAGAAAGAAAGTCCCTCCACCTGATAAAGGGTATCTATGAGAAGTCCAGAGCTAACATCACAATTACAAGTGAAAGACTGAGAGCTTTAGTCCCTAAGATCGGGCACAAGTCATAATACCCAATTTTGCCACATCTATTTTACTTTGTACTGGATGTTCTAGTAAGGCAATTGTCTATGTCTATTTGGGCTACTATAACAAATATACAACGTACTGGGTGACTTGAACAATGTTTATTTCTGGGAATTCTAAGATCAAAACACCAACAGATTCTGTATCTCATAAGAACTTGCCATCTGGTTCATAGATCAGTCTTCTCACTGTACCCTCACACAAGAACAAAGGAGTTCTAGAGTCTCTTACATGAACACAAATTTCATAAGAAGGGCTTTGCCCCCATGACCTGATCACTTCCAAAGATCCACATCCTAATGCCATCACATTGGGAGTTAGAATTTAAACATATAAATTTTGCAGACATAGTAAACATTCAGTCTATAACAGCAAATAGTGAAGGAAAGGAAGGAAAGGAAGCCAGATGAAAAAGGAAGAAGTAAAACTATTCTTTTCACAGATGACAGGATATTCTACATAGAAAATCCTCATGAATCCACTAAAAAGGTATTAGAAGTAGTAAATGAATTTGGGAGCATAGAATACAAGATCAACACACAAAAGTCAGTTGTATTTCTATACATTTTCAATAAACTATCCAAAAATTAAATTACGAAAATAACCCACTTCACAATAGCATTACAAATAATAAAATACTTAGGAATAAACTTAAAAGCAGTTTAAGTTTTAAATGCTGAAAACTACATAACATGTTAAAAGAAAATGTAAATAAATGGATAAACATACCATGATTATGAATCAGAAAACTTAATATTAAGATGGCAATAATGCCCAAACTGATCTACAGAGTCCCAGCTATTAAAATCCCAGCTAACTTCTTTATAGAAATTGACAAGGCAATTCTAAATTCACAAGGAATTTCTAAGTACTCAGAATAGCCAATACAAACTAGGAGAATAATATAGGAAGATACACTCTTCCCAGTTTTGAAACTTACCACTTAGCAATGGTAATTAAGACAGAATGACATAAGGATAAGCATATAAATCAATGCAACAGAGCTGAGAGTCCAGAAATAAACCCACAAGTCAATGATCAACAGATTTTCCTCAAAAGTGCCAAGACCATTCAACAGGGGAAAGAATAATCTTTTCAATTAATGGTGCTGTTATAACTGAATAATCACATGGAAAGTGTAAAACTGGACCTTCATCTCACATTATATACAAAAATGAACACAAAATGAATTAAAGACTTAAATGTAAAAACTTAAAATATAAAACACTTGGAAGAAATTAGAGGTAAATCTTCATGAGCTAGGATTTGGCAAAGGATTCTGAGAATGACAATAAAAAAAATTATAAACACTGGGAGAAAAGTAGATAAATCATACTTCATCAAAATTAAATTTTCTGTGCTTCAAAGGGACTGTGGTGATGGATAATGGGGGTTATGATGGTTGGAGAGCTATGGGGACTATACCCACGGGAGAAATCAAATACTATGCAAAAATTAACAAAGAGGTAAGAAAATAAATAAAATAAAAACTTTGCTTCAAAGGACACAATCAAGAATATGAAAAGATTACCCATAGACTGGAAGAAAATATTTTCAAATAATGTATCTGACAAGGGATTTGTATCTAGATCATAAAACAAATGCTTACAATTCTATAATGAAAGGATAAATAACCCAATTTAAAAACTACCAAATGACCTACATCAGCTCTTCCTTAAGGAAGATACACAAAATAATGGCCTGTAAGAATAAGAAAAAAATGCTGAATATCATTAGTTATCAGGGAAATGGATTCAAAACCACAATAAGATATCTCTTCATGTCTACTATGGTGATTATAATCAGAGTCAAATAATAAGTGTTGGTGAAGATGTAGCAAAATTTCAACTCTTCATATGCAGTTGGCAGAATTATAAAAAAGTGCAGCCATTTTGGAAAGATGTCTGTCAATCCTCAGACAACCAAATACAGATCTATTACACTGGTCCACAGTGAGATCGTTACTGACTTAAAAAGACACTAATCTGTTTTTTGATCCATCTTGCTATGGTGTGTCTCTTAATTGGTGTGTTTAGTCCATTTACATTTATAGTTAATATTGATATACTGTCATCCATATTTGACTTATTTATTTTATTTTATTATTATTATTTTTTACCTTTTTGTGGTTCTAGTCCTTACCTACTTCCGTATTTCCTGGTCTTTCCTCTGTTGGTTTTGT
>PVIJ01012512.1:0-29207 GCA_004024925.1 Scalopus aquaticus
CTTCTTGCCTTTAATGTTTCTTCAGAGAAATCTGATGTCAGCCTGATTGGCTTTCCTTTGTAGGTTATTTGTTTCTTTGTCCTCGTCATTTTCAATATATTTTCCTTGTCTTGAATTCTCGATAGTTTTACTATCATATGTCTTGCTGTTTTTTTCCTTTCATTGTAATAATTTGGAGATCTTCTGGCTTCCTGTATGTTGATTTTTGTTTCCTTTTTCATGTTTGGAAAGGTCTCTACAGAAGACCATTTTAAAAGTGGTAATATAGACATAAAACGTTTGAGGAAATAGATATCCTGGGTGCTTGGGTAGTGGATGTGGTAAGTGACATTTGAAAGGGTATGAATTTATTCCCTTGAATTATATACAGCATTCTAAATCAACATAACTTCAATTAAAAATATACAGTTAAAAACAAAATGTAATGAAATTGCCCCAACATTTCAACATGAAAGCAAACAAGTAAAATACACACTTCACAGTTAACCTTGTCATAAAGCAAATAATCATATTATAATGTGACAAAGTTCTAATTTTCATGTTTATGCACTGAACAAACACATGTCTGCTATATGTAATGTATGTTGGACTCAGAACATATGAAAAGGTATATGGCTTCACTATATAAAAAAATAAAATATAGTGAAACAGATATGTCAGTAACTATAATCTTTAACCTTTATTCCATTTCCATAAGAGATAATAAAACAAGTGCTAACATTATGCTAGGTACACAGTGATTTTAAAAAGACTTTCCAGAGCAATTTATCTCAAAGTATGACACAATGGATAAATATAGACTTGATGGTGAGATGTAAGAATAGAAAGGTGATTCAGAAATGAGCAAGTGTACAGAGGCATAGAAGTAATTGTGTAAATAACCTAAAATTTGGACTAAGGTGATGGAAGTTCAAGGTTATTGGGAGTGAAGGCCATTGATATTTGACAGAATGCTAAAATCCTGTATCAGTCAGCATTTAAAAGTGGCTAATGTCTTTTTGAAGAGTTAAGATTTAGGCAAAAGTACATGAAGAGCCCCAGACTATGAGAAAGAAAAAGAAATATAATTTTTTTCTGTATTTTGTACTCAGGTAACATTAGTCTGCAGCATCGTATATGACTTGGGGTATTAGTTTGCACCTTTTTAGATATATGTTACAACTACCATGTCTACGACAAAAATGTCCATAATCTTCCACTACAATCCACTGGGTCCTCCCCTTCCTGTGCACCCACTCCACTTTTCTACTCTGGTAGTCTTAATTCTTTAGTTAAATTTCTAGGGTTTGTTTTGATTTAGTTTTGTCTATCCCTCTTCTTTGTTTCTCTAATTTCCAGGTTAGTGAAAATGCTTGGCATTTGTCTTTCTCCTTCTGACTGATTTTACTTAGCATAGCCCCCTCTGGTTCCATTCATGCTGTAAATGGTAAGATTTCATCCTTTTTCTGAAAGCTGAGTATTCCATTCTGTGTATGTTTGACTTCCTCATCTACTTTTCTGTGACTGAGCACTTAGGTTGTTTCCATAACTTGGCTATAGTAAATAGTGCAGCAAGGAGCATATCCCTTCAAAATAGTATTTTTGCATTTTTTAGATAGATACCTGTGAGTGAAATTGTTTGATCACTTATTAGATCTTTTTTTTCTTTCTTTTTTTTTTGTGGAACCCCTATATTGTTTTTTACAGAAGCTAGATGAGTCTACATTCTCACTAGCAGTGTAGGAGGGTTCTTTTTCTCTATATTGCAGTTTCTGTTCTCAAAACGGAATAAAGACTCAGATGTTCAAACTAAAATAAAAAAGTAAAGGGTGAAGGAGGGAAAATGACATTAGAGCAGGTTTTCTGCTTTGCTCCTAGGAGAATAGGTGGTGCAGAGGGGCATTTGACTGGAGGATCCCATGATTCATGGCAAAACTGGAGTGTCTCCTATATTTTGGAAAGCAGTCCGAACCATGACAGGAGGGACACTAAGGTAATAAACTCTATACAACAAAAAAATGGGAGGAGAGAGTTATCTGAAGACTACAGGTGGGCCAGGTATAGTAGATTAAGTCTGCTCTGTGTTTGACTGCCAGGACTTGGGGAGAGAAGAACTAAGAGTGTAAAGATGCAGCTTTGTCTGTGAGAAGATACTTGGGGAGGTGCTGGGGTGAGCCAGGGAGGCAGGGTACCCAGTGAAGAGACAATGTTGGAGGAGTAATGTCCCTCCCCAACCCTCTTATGACTTGGACTTTTCCTGTGAAGCTGAAAGCCCAGCCCATAGACTGTTGAGACAGTGGGTTTAGAAACCCAGAGAGAGGGCAATCAGCTGTGCCACACACACAAGCCAGCCCCACATAATCCTTTCACCAGTGAATGACCCCCACCACAGCCCTCCCCTCCCCCAGACTCAGCAGCAGATCAGTTCTCCCTGCCATACAGTATCCTCTGCTAGAAAAGTGGAGGTTCTGCACCCTAAGGACACAAAAGAGTAAACTAGAAAGCTACATGGGTAGATGGAAAAATACATAACACCATTAGCCTTCAAGGGAATATTTCACCACAGAGAATATTATGTGGAATATTCAACACAAAGTCATAGAAGATCTCAGTGGGCATTGTCTGAAAACACACATTTTTAGGAATTTTAACCTATAATCCCAAAGCAGATACAATGATGAAAAAACAACTTGATCTCAATAAACATAATTTGAAAATTTACTGATTGTAGATTCTAGCTACTTCTAAGTTTCTATTAATTGTTGGATACGTTATTTAAATTTTGGAGACTGTTTTCTCATTTTAATTTAAATTAAATTTAAAAATTAGGTAGGCTCGTGCAAGTCACTGTGTTATTCTAAAGATGAAAATCATACAGTATTTGCCTTAAAGGAATTTGCACTCCAAACTATGTATTATTTGATTAATATATAAATTCCCTCCTGTTCAAAAATTATATGACTCTAGATTCATGAATACAAGAAAAAAAGTAAAAATGAAATAGAATTATTTAACTATACTAGATTATATTTGACATTAATAATACAATAGTGCTTAATTCAGTCTGACAGAATCCTATTGATTTCAGTGTATATGAAAACATGTATGCTCCTTATGTTTCTTTTGATTAATAGACTATCTCAGCTTATCCACAGATCCAGTCATCCAAAAACTTCCTGTGCATTTCATTTCAGGAAAATGGAAAGCTTTATTCCAATGACATTTTATTTAATAAATAAAAATCTCAAAAAGTTATTTTAGAATACAGTACCTCAAGAACTTAGATAATATGTATTTTAGAATTGTTAGATGAATTTAACATAAATTATCACCTAAAGTCTCATTTTAATTTTAGAATAAAAGGTGTAGGGACTGTCTCCATCCATTCCTCTTCACTACACAACTTTGAGATTATGTTTTCTTATTACAGTTGTCCTTAGATGCTAAATGTATAAGATACAAAAATGGCTATTTGTTACATGCTTTTCATTATTCATGTTACTGAGAAATGTAAAAGTTTACAAATAAATTACAAGCACTAATAAAGTGACATCTTATTCCACTAAGGAAAATGTTTTCAGAATTATACATTAACAATGGAATATATTATACTCTTATTTTATTATAAAACTATTTCTGTGTGTGTATTTTGTGTATATAGCTATGTCTGTAGATCTATATATCTCAGCTCTGCCTTATCTGGAGAGCGAGGGTGGTTATGTTTTGTTTTTTGTATTTTTTGACTCCCTGAGAGTACTTTTTTCCTTGTGACCAAGATCCTGACACTGAGTTTCCTTCAATTCAATTCAGTTCTGATGCTCACTCCTTGGCCTTAGAGTCAGAGGCCACATGTGTGAGGGCTCCATCCCACAGCACTGTTCCACCTCTGACGCCAATGCCAATCACAAGTCTAGGGTCACCAAGTTTCTGATTGACCACCTACACTTTGAATCTTCTTCTGATTATCTCCTCAGGTTCAACATTTTACTAGAATGAGTTCCAGAACTCTCAGGAAGGCACTTCACTTATTTACTGACTTATTAAAAAGGAGACAAAGAGGTTGATAGAGAGAGGGCTCAAATATTTCCAAGCATAGAAAGAATCTCCTATCCCTTTGAAGTCTGCTTGTGCTATCCTCCTGATAAGTGGTGTGCTTATCAGGAAACTCCCCAATCTCTACTATTACAGGTTTTTATGGCCATTGGTGACTAACACAATCTTTGCTCCTCTCTCCTTCCCAGAGGCAGGGGGTTTGACTGAGTTTCAAACTGTTAAACAAAGCTTGATCCTTTTAGAGAACAGACTCTATCCTGAAGCTATCAAGGAGACAGTCAAGAGTGTTTCATTAGGACAAAAGATGCTTCTATCAGCATCATCACCTAGGAAGTTTCAAGGATTTTAAGAGTTCTGTGGCAGGAACTGGGGACAAAGACCAATCTCTCTGTGGTACTATATTTTCAACTACACAGTCATTTTTATATCTATCTATCTATCTATCTATCTATCTATCTATCTATCTATCTATCTGCCATCGGTACAGCAAGAAAGAAATTAGAGATAAAAAATAATTTAACTTATATAATCTAGTTTAGCAAAAAGAGCCTTCATATATCTTTATAGTAAATGTGAAATTTAAAAATACTTGGTTCAAGTAATAAATATCTATAAATTAAAATATTTCTTGAAAAAAGTCAAAATATCAGCAGTCTTATGGTTAAAGCATGTTTATATGATCACTTATGTTCTATGATTTGAAAGTTACGACGCTAACATCACCTTTTTCTTTCCTCATTCCCACCTTGACCACTCTCTTTTACCAAAGAGGCTAAACTGCCACATAATACAGATTTGTCTTTAAGTCAGTGATGCTTGGGACAGTGGTTAAAGAAACACCAACATTGATAATGAGCCTTGAAAAGTGACATAATTCTTAACATAAATCTCAAAAATACCAGGGGATTTCTTCCTTTTTTTAATATTATAAACTTCATACAAATTATTTTTAAAACTCAGAATTTTCTGACTTTTATCTAATAACTGTCTACTCCAGTTCCCATAACTATTATCATTTTTACCTGTCTGGTAGCTCTGAGATCTTGCCAGCAAAATCAGTCTCTTCCACTTCTAGCCCAATCAATGATATAAAAATTTGGATCCCAAGCAACAAAATAAATTTTTGGCTGTGAGTATTTATAACCCCCTTGTTCTTTATATTTCTTTTCAATTATTATTTTAATACCAAAAACTGGTTCAGGATAGCAGAAGCCCCGTGAAGTTCAGATTTTCAGTTCAGATTAGAATTTACATGTACCAAGCAACTTAATTTTAGTGACAGAAAAATGAAGAAGACATAATTTTGCCCTCAAGGAATTTACAACATACTAAATGACAAAATAGCACAAACATAACTTTACACAGAAGGAATACATATCATAAGCTGCTATAATGAACTAATTTCATAATTTACAAAATGTATTTTAAGGGTTACTTGACCTTGTACTAAATAGACCACATGTGGGATAAAACAAAAGACAATTTAATTCTGCTTTCTAGGAGAGGTTGGACAAAGATACAGTACATAAGATATTCTCTGAGGGATAAAAACTGAAATATTTGAAATGAAAGGAGAGCACTGGACTAATGAGTAGAAGCTTAGTGAAGAAAGGAGGCAGAAGAACAAATAATCAATGGCACTGGTCCTGGAAAGTCCAAAGTAGAACAGACCTTGCAGTCTAGAGAGATGTGCCAGCGATCAATCCATAGAAGCCCGAGGCTACTGTTAACATTATCCATTCATCCATAAATGGGACATTTTATTTCCAGACCTTGTTATTGAGAATAATGTTGCAATGAACTGGGAAGTGCAGGTATATCTTTGAGATCCTGTCTTCAATTTTTTTGGATAAATACCCAGAAGAGGGATTATTGGAGCATATGATAGCTCCATTTAAATTTTTTTTTACCTCTATTATGTTTTCCAAAGTGGCTCCACATCTTCACCGTCAATTGCTACTTTTTTTTTTTTTTCATTTCCATTCCAGTAGATGTGAAGTGGTCTCTCGTTGTGGTCTTAATTTACATTTCCCTGATATTTACTGATGTCAAGCATCATTTGAGATATTTTGAGCTTTCTTTAAGAAGATGGGGCTTCCCTGGTGGCGCAACAGTTAAGTCCAGCACTATGAAGCTATCCAGAGCCACTGCAGCACAAGTTCAATACCCAGCTTGATACCTGAGTTTGACACCCGGCCAGGGAGCTTCCCACACGGCACAGCAGACCTCTCCCACCTCACCCGCTGCTCCCCTCAGCAGTGTATGTCAATTTGCCTGTTTTGCTCCCCACTCTGCCTCTGTTGAATCCTCTCACTACCCCCGCACCTCTGGCCTACACCTCAGCTTTTGTATGCATAAGTTAATAAATCTTAAAAAAAAAAAAAGATGGTAAATTGGTATAAATAAGTACAACCAGATAAACAAACAGAAAAAAATAGTTTTTAAAATCACTTTAAATGTAAATTTTATAAAGAGCGATGCTTTTCCATTGTGGATGAGAATGTTTACCTGAAACCTGGGCCAGAATCACCTAGGTTAGTGAAAAGAAAATTTCAACTCCAAAATCTGGAACAGCTAGCACAGCTGCAAAGCCATGTTTATGGGGCTTACTAGGGCAGCAGCTGGGCATGAACTGAACAAAGAGGATAATTCCCATGCTTTTGAGGAAAGAGTGTGATGAAAAGCACAGCTTAATCTTCTTTTGGTGAAACAAGGAAATCATTTTTTTTAAATCAGTAAGTGATCAGCACTTTAAATAACAACGTCATTTTTAAGGCACTCTAAAGAGTTCATTTTCTTCATCTCCCCCACACTCATTACTGTCATTCACAAATCACTGCCATATCAAATGTTTAGTTCCTTCGTAATTTTAAACTGGCCATTGGAGTTACTAATATTTCCATTTGTTAACAAAATTTTATTTAAATAGGAAAACCATATATGGTCTAAATTTATAGCCTGATATTTAGAAAAAAGGAACTAGGGAATCTAACTTTTCCTGTCTGTAACTAACATTGGATTTTAGGGCAAAATATTGGGAACAGATTCTGAGAGAAAATAGAAATTCTTTGATAGAGATTATTAAAAGTTACCTAGGTTAACTTATCTCTCCAGGTGTTATATTTCAAGATATTTCAACCATAGACATTATCAGAAGATCTTGCAAAAATAAAAAAAAAAAGAAAAAAACTTAAGAATTTCCAGGTGATATAAAAAGACAGGTCACATGTGAATAAATCCAAGCAGTATAGGATTTAAGGACATGAGTGGTCTACTAAGGGTTTTTACAAAATAAATCAGGTAAAGCTTTATTATTATTTTACAGCTCCCTTTTCCAAATTTTTCCTGTATCCTATAATACATCTTCCCCACTTGCCCTCTAGTTGATAGAACATTTATGCTTTCTTGAAAGAATGCACAGAAAAAATATGAATTTAATTATTTCAAAGGATAGTACAGCTTTCAGTGGATTTGTACATGTGGAAATACCTTCACCCATTTCATCAAGCAGTCTCATTATTTTTTATGAGAATCTGATATTTCTGTATATGTAGAATGATGATTGTATATTAGTATGACAATCTTCTGGATATTAGTTGCTAGTCAACAGCAGAAACCTACCTACTCTCCAGGAGAGTAAAGAGGAGATTCATCCAGGAATATTTTTTGTCCAAAATCACCTGTGTTTACATGCTCCAAGTAAACTCTTCCCACACATTTAACTAGGAAATTATATTCAATACCTTATGAGATACAGTATATATCAATGGATACACACTTGAGATAGAAGCCATGTATAGGGTATGAGATTGTGGAATGTCAATAAAAAATGGTCACACTTAGACATGGGTAAAAGAGATCACGCAGAATCATTTAGGAGGAGTGATGAGTCTTGTCTAGCTGATCCTTGAATGAATATCTGATTCTATAAAAATGTGTTCCCTTTGTTAACTTTCTATAGCGAGACTGTCTTATAAATCTGTAGTGTAGAAGTTAACTTACAGAAAAATAATAGTAACATGTATATTCAATGCTTATACTCATGTGAATGAATTGTGTCAGGTTTATTTTCTGTAAAATATATAACTAAATATTGTATGCATTATATGATGTAAAAATATTAAACCATTTTGTTTTTATTAGTAAATTCATTTCAGTGTTTCTGACTGTTTAATCTGACCTCATAATGTTCACTCTGCTATTTTTAATCTCTTTTTGATTCCAAATGTAGTCAGGATTCTTCTGAGTTTTCTCTCCTTGACTTGTAGGCGGTCATCTCCTCCCTATGTCTTCTCATAATCTTTCTTGTGCGACCGATTTCTAATCTCCTCTTATTATAAGGAAACTAGTAACATTTGATTAGGGTGCCCCTTAATGCCCTCATTTTCACTTAAATTACCTTCTTAAAAACCTCTTCAAATACAGTCACATCCTGAGGCACTGGGTATTTGGACTTCAGTATAGGAATTTATAGGGGAACACAACATAGCTTGTAATGAATGGAAATTCATTTTACAGATTGACAAAATGATCTCTGAGATCTTTTTATATAGATCTGCATATCTCTCTTTCTAAATATCTATATCTATATATATTTATATATTTGCATGACTGTCATCACAGTTTTTCCTTTCTGAAAATTTTGATTTAACAGGAGAGAGAGTGATATGCTGGAATTTAAGTCAAGTGCTATCTCCTTACCAGAGAAAATGAAGCTTCTGTCCTAATAGGAAAGTCATGTGATTTGAAAATATTTTGCTTATTTCATATGTCATTAACATCTATAGTCAAGGGTTTTCTTGGTGGTCTAGGGGTTAATTCTCAGTGTTATCACTGCTATAGCTGAATTTGATCCCTGGACAGGGAGTTAACCTACATGGCATAGCAGACCTCCCTTGTCTAGCCTGTTGCTCCCCTTAGCAGTGTATTCAGTAAATTTGCATGTTCTGCTCCCCACTCTGTTTCTGATTAATCCTCTCACCATGCCCTGTCCCAGATCTCTGGCCTACACCCCAATTCCTCTTCGCAAAAATTCTCCAAAAATGAAATAAAAAATATCTATAGTCAATATAAAATTTTTGATACACAGTGGTCAGATTTGGATGAAATCTCAAAACAGCAGGGAATCTTCAGAAAGATTATGAAATGGTTGCCTCAACAACTATGGAAAACAAATCCTTATGTTGGAAAGAAAACCCTGACCCTTACATTACTGATAACTTTTAGTTCTTCCTCTTTTTAATTATGAGAGGAGAAGGGAAGCAGAAAAGTAAAGAAAATCTGATGTGTGTTTTGATACAGACTAGCTCTCTGTGGAATTCTATAGTTGTCACTATGTTATCTTCCTTTATTAAAGCTTGCTTTATTAAGGCCCACTGGGACCAATATTGGTTGGCCTGGCTGGTAAACTTCTCCAGGAAATGAGCTGATTCTAGAGGGCTGATGGTATACTGGGTGCAGGAATGAGAACAATAAACACAGATATTGAGTTTACCAGGTTCATGTCCTAGATTGGATGAGAGAGTGAGCTTCAGTTCTAATGAATCACACCTTGACACAAATCTACAGTCCTTATTGTATGGATGTCACCATGTTGGGGAAAAAAAATGGAGCATAGTTCTGCTCATCTTAACGATCTATCATTTGAAATTGTTATCTTAATTATTTCTTATGAAGTAATGTATCATAAAAGAAAAATCTGGGAACTTCCCTAAAAATTTGTCAAAACATTGATGCAAATGAAAGAAACAAAATATGTAATAAACTACCACAGAAGTTGTTTTCACTAGACTTAATCTCTAACTGCTACAACTTTTTAAAAATGTCCTAAGGATGCCAAAACTTCATAGCAAGTTATTATCAAAATTATTAGTAGAGGACCTAAGAGAGTTCAAAGGCATTTATTTTATTTTCTTACATCATTGTTTTCCTTTTAAATAGGAGACAGTTACCTATAATTTCGAGTTGGGGAGCTACTCAACAAATAATCTCAAGATGACTTGCAATCTGTCAATTGATTTCTAAGTATGGGTTTACTTTGTAACATACCAAAAGCTCTTTCTCTCTAATTTACTCTCCCTATTTACAGCCATCATGTAAAAAGTGAGAATAATGACAAAACCTAACTTGAAAAATTATTATGTTTGGTATATTAACTGCCCATAGAAGTACTTAATAAATGGGATTTGCCTATGCAAAGAAATATATACATTTTATTGTGGACATAATTAGTAGAGTATCATGCATGTTAAAATTTTTATTTTATTGAGATGATTGAGGCATCAATTTGCATATGCATGGTTTGTATGTATGATAAGAGCAAACAGGGAGTTATGTAGTAGGGAGTGTTAGAGAGACTAATATACTGTAATCATCCATATCCTTTAATTATGAAGTCCTAGTTTAAGACAGCACAAATAGAGAAACAAAAATCATACTTATGAGAACTACTAAGTAAGTGCCAAAATTGCCAAAACTTGATCACAGAATGGTAGAGAAAAGTTAAGGGAACAGAGAAGTTAAAAAAAAAAAAAAAGAAAGAAAGAAAAAAGTCCAGATATTTTGTATTTCATAAATATGTACATTCTGGAATGTAAAATGGAGAAAGATAATATAGAAAAACTAAGTATCTTACAGGTCCTTAATGACCTGCTCCCTCTTTACCTTTTTAACCCCCAAATGATAAAGATAATTAAAAATATAAGAATCAAATTACTAATCTATACAGGTCCTTCCAATGAGTCCATTGCATTTAAGATAAAGCCCAGACCCCACGCCCCCACACAAAGGATGGAATTTCTGTACCCATGTCTCTGAGATGATTTTATGCCACAAACCTCAATTTCCTTGCTTAAACCATACAGCTCTGATTCCTTTTATAAAACACTCCAAGTACTTCCCCAGTTTAGGTTTTTCTCTAGTTGTCCCTTTGCCTGAAAACTACTATGGATAATGGTGAAATTTTATAACATTTCTGATTAACATCTGGATATTCATGACTATATTTTTTAATTATCAAAAAATACGAACTCTACATATTGTTCTGTAATTTTGCAATTTAATTTTTATATTTTATGTCACAAAATTGATTCCATGTTATTACCTGTAGATTTTTTAATACTCTTTGAAACAGTTCAATCAAATTCAATTTTTCTTCATCGTGCCATAATTTATTTTATTACCATATTAGGCCAGTCCAACTATACCATTTTTATGGACTTTAAAATTCCTCCATATTTTGTTGATTACACAGTGAAGTAATAAGAAACTTAAGCAATATTTCTGTGCTTTTTATAAATATTTCGTTCCTGTATTCCTTGAAGTAGAATCTGGTTCAGTACATTTAGATTTTGATGAAAATTTACTTCCCAAAGGCATATTAATTTTTACTTTTATGAGCAGCATGTGGGAGTACTTTCATTACATTCTCTAAGCACCAACACTGTTGTCAATGTTGTTAAAAATACTTTGCCAATCTGATAGAGGAAATGTAGCTTTTCACGTTTAACAGCAATACTTTAATTCTGAATTAAATTGTTATTTTTTTCTATATGTTTACTTATTGATTTTATTTTTATTTTATGCCTTTATTGAATGTCTTCTTTTTGCTTTCCAGATATACCTGCTGTCTTCCCTTCCTTATTCTGTTCTCCCCTCTTTAGTGTAGATGTATTGTCAATTTTGGTTTGTTTTGGTTTGAGCTGAGGCTAAGCTTCAATATGGCATCATCTCTTTATAGTACAGGTTGGTGGTATGAACCAGCTTATTACCTGAGGAAATGTTAATTATGTTGCATACCATATTTTATCTTTATAATATGTCTTATTCATTCAATGTATTTGCCTTTAGTCTCAAAAGTTTTCTGATAAATGTGAACTCTACAATGCTGTCCCACAAAATTACATCCAATCAAGGCCTTTTAAATTTATTTATTATTTAAAAGACATGTGGCAGTGGCTTAGTCTCAGGGTATACATTATTAGTCTTATCACTATCCCTCATCACACAGAAGCTAAGCTAGTAGAACAATAGAAAGGCCTCTTAAATTGGGCTTAGCTACCATGGCAGGGAAGGACCATCCCCTCCAAATCTAGTATATAGTCTTACAGAATGAAGTATATGTCTCAGACTACTGACCAACATTTTGTGCCATCTGCACCATAACCAGTATGTAAGAGGCAAGAAGTAAACGTAAGATATATGAATCATAATTGGAAGAATTTATTCCCCCTTTCTCATGACCTTTGACTCAATGTATTTACAAATTCTTATACCAAAAGAAGCAATGTTTCCATGAGATGCCTTGGCTATGTTTTCCATGAAATGGATGTTGAGAATGTCACCAAATGAAATAGCCTTTCATGAAAATGAATCTTATGGATTCAGTTGTCATTGTAGTAGCTAGGATACTTGATCCAATTATTAAAGGAAATGAATTTTTAATATATTATTTTTGCAAGGTAACCATATTTAAAACTTAAGGGATTTTTCAAGTCATCATTTTAAGGTGATTTGAAGCACATCTTAATAGTTCCTTGCTAAATCATTCTAGTCAATGGAAAACTATAGCATCTCAATAAAGAGATCATCAAGAATTCAGATCTTATAAGAATAAATATTTAGGCCACCCACCAGGTAAAGATCTATTAAAGTAAGCCAGAAGCAGATGGTCAAAAGACATGGAATGAGTTGAAGAGATTTGCTAAGTTATTTAATAAAATCTTGTGTTCAACAACAGAAACAGTTGCTAGAGCAGGTGTGTTTTATGGAGTTAGATTGTTTATATTCTTCCTCTTCTATTCATTGCCATGTTTATGTTTTAGGATATGATTAAACTGACAATGCTTTGCAATGTTATTTTAGTTTATAGGACTTATATTTCCATCTTTAGGAACACAAAGTTTCCTTGGATGAAGGACAAGACTAGAGAATGAGGTTCTGGACAGAAGTGGAGAATGAGAAGCAAAAGGGCTGAAACTTTCGGTACCATAAGAAAAAAAGAGATCATCAAGGAAATATTAAAAATGAGGCATCAAGAATGTAAAATAGGACGTCCCTGGTGGCCTAGGAGTTAAGTCTCAGCATTACCACTTCTCTGGCCTGAGTTAGAACCCAGGCCAGGGAGATAACCTACATATGGCCCGGCAGACCTCTTCTGCCTTGCCTGCTGCTCCCCTTAGCAGAATAATTTAGTAAATCCACCATTCTTCTCTCCACTCTGTCTCTGGTGAATCCTCTCACCCCCTGCACCTCTGGACTACATCCCTGTTCTTCCATGCAAAAATAAATAAAAAGTAGAATGTAAAATAGTTTGAATAGTGAGGCAGAAACTACTAGATTTATATTAATTTCAGAGTGACTTCATGACATTTTATAGAATTATTACATAAATTTCTTTCACGGGTTGACCAGATCTTCAGGGTAGAGTGTTTGTAAGAAAGCTGAAGAGGAAACAGCAAGAAACCAGAAAAATATGATTAGTGTAGTGTTTTCCTTTTCAGGTTAAAAGGACTTTCCACTGTTCTCAAACATATCTTGTGAAAGTCAAAATCTGTCCTAAGTGTTGGAAACTGTCAATATTTAATTTCTCCCTCTGTGGGTGACCTCATATAATCTTGGGTCAATTAAAGAAAAGAAGATACAGGCATGACCATCTCCTTTAAGATAGACATGGTGTATATTTGAAGATCTGACATGTGAAAGTAATATGTCTTTGAATTTTCTTTGTCATCATAAAATCTGCATGTGCATTACTAAAAATAAAACGAAACCTATATTATAGAACTTTTTAGCAAAAAATTTTAAGAAATTTACATCTGGGTTTTAATAGAAAAATTTAGTCACTTAAATACATACTGTATCCATTGTAACTCAAAGCCCTCTAAAACTACATAATTGCAACTACTCTCTATTGCCATCTGCCATGAAGATGGTATTCACTGAAAAAGAACCAGATGTGATAAACAAATTAACACGTGCACCATTGTCAAATGCTTCTGTTCTAAAGCATGTAAGGGATATGGCAATTAATGCCTGTGAACAGCTGGTTTTAAAGAGTATGGAAAGTGATTACTTTGCCCCATAAATGGCCAAATCCACAGATGTTTCAGGTTGTGCTCAGTTGTTGGCATTTGCAAGATATATTTTGGAAAACACTGTGAATGAAATCGTGCTGTTTTATAATACTTAACTGGGTGGCATAAAGAAGAAGGAAAGTTTCTGAAATATTTCCATTGACAGCACAGATTTTGGGGTGAACTGCAATGTGCAATTCTTAATTTGGACTCAAGCAAATTGAAGTTGGAGGCTGGTGGTGAGGAGATTCTTCCCTCGCTTAATGCTTTCTGGATATATCGTGCTATCTGACACAATTGTCTAAATGATAATTCCTTTGGAGAGATGTGAAAAAATGGCATCACTTGTGGAATTCCTTCTTGCAGATCTTCAATGGCAGTGATGGAAGGATTTAAAATCAGCTAATTAAACTGTGCTCAAGTGTCACCTTTTTTTCTTGATCAAAAATTAAACTTGGCAGACTAGTTAACGTTCTATTAAGGTTTATAAGGTCAGCTTCCTGGAATTTCCTTTTTTTTTTTTTTGCAAGTATCGGGTGATTAAAAAAAATTGAGACAAAGAGAAATGCATTTTATCATTGCTGACAAAATTGAATTTGGCATAGAAGTACATCAATCAAATTAGAAGGAAATGTTAGGTTTATTTTCTGCTGAGGAACACATAATCACCAACAAAATTTCCTCTCAATAACCATTTATAAATTGATATAGAAATTATTATATAAGAAAATAGACTTGGTTTTCTCAAATTAATAATTATTTGTTCATTTCATAATTACCTTGTAGACATACAGTTTTTTCCAATATCTACCTAAAAATATAATTTTAGAAGTATTTATCAAAACAGAATCTAAGCTATTACCCAATCTTTAATACATTCATTTGAAATTGAGTTTATTCTAGTCAGAAAATATATATTGGTGGCTTAGTAGCATAAATTTATACCTAGAATTGTGAATTAATGATAGAAGATTCCATCATTAAAATCAAGCATGAATGTGTGTTTTGCAATTCTTTTGAAACAACCAGAGTTTGTATCTGTTACTCTGAACCACAGATTTTTAAATAATACAGATAGAGATAGTGAAGCATGACAAAACAGAATTAAAACAACCTAAAACAAACAAAGCTCCTACTTTTCTCCCCCATGCACATTAAGTGCATTTTCCTATTCACTGAAACTCCAGCTGCTTGTTCTTAGGATTCTAGTTGACTTAGGTCATTGTGAATCTCTTTGACTTTTATATCTCTGGTAAAAGAAATAGCAATTAACTGAAAAACAAATGGGTTAGTGGTCAAACACATCTAAATTCCTTTCTTGCACTAATAAGAAGGGACTAACTAAAAGTTTATTTATACATTTAATATTTAAGATTATGACTGAAAAACAGGGGCAGGATTTGTTCTCCTTTAAACAGTTATATTTATGTACACATATAAAATGTGATGAATGTTGTGCAATGGAAATAGCAGAATGATAATATCTGAGCAGGGAAAAAGAAAAAGAGGTGAGCTCTTTGATTGTTCCATGATATACATGGAGAACATTTTTAGAAATGTGAGTTGAGAAACACAGTTCAGATTTCAAGCAGGTCAAGTCAGGTAGAATTTGAAGAGTAGAATGTGAAAAAGAAGAGCTCAGTGGAAGGGAAGAGGAGAAGAAGGGAGAGTAAAAGAGAGAGAGAAGGGTAAGAGAGGTGAGAGAAGAGGAGAGGAGAGGAGAGGAGAGGAGAGGAGAGAGGGAGGGAGGGAGGTAAGTCATATCCAGGAAATGACATAAATAAACTAACTTCAGGAATCACATTCTATAATATATCAATAATATGTGCACAAGTAGAGAGACATGTTTTGAAAAATGCCTTTGAAGGAATACTATTGATGATATCAAATGATTAGATACCATTTTCGATGAAGTTAACTCATTTGATAGAATAATTTCCCATTGACAATATTTAATTAGAAAACTTTTGTGTTAATGGGACAAGCTTGTCTTTATAAATTAACAAAACCAATCAGCTTTTTGTTCTATCAGAAAAAAATATAGGAAAAAAGATGTGCAGTTTTAATATCAGCAGAGAATTATTATTATTTTTTCTCTTTTTTTAATTTATATCTTTTACATTATTGTGTATTCCCCATTGGTTACCTACCACTGATTCACCTGTGACCCATCACCATAGTCCCTTGTGCTCTTTTCTACCCCTGTCCTCCCCTCCCTTGCTGAATGACTCTCTCTTATTTGGTTCCCCTATATTCCGCAGAAAAGAATTATTTTGACAGCACACTTTGTAAGGAAAAGTATGTTTGAAACATTCTGGCTCAGTTGTACTTTTTCAGTATTTATTTCATTTTTATTTTTAGATTCCTTACTGAGTATGCTTTTAGTCTTGGGAATTACTGTGTTGAGTTTGTATGTGCATGTGTATATGTATCTTACTTTAAAGAAACTGAATTACGTGAGACACAAAATTCAGAGTGAAGACCTATAGTCTTCAAAGACAGAGTTGCACAGTCTAATGGACCTATATGATTTGTGGGGCAAGATCATGTGAGATCATTTTTAAGATGATCCAGTCATGGTAACTAAGGTAAGCCCCTATTACTAAGTCACCAGGACTAAGACATCTAATCTACTTCATAATCAAATCACACCTAGTCTTCCAGGTAGTATACTGGAAAAGAATAAAAGTCTACAGGATGATGGATATGAGGACAATCTCAAATCACCTCTGCATGAACTCTATTCTTTCTCCCACATCAGCTCCTTTGGATCAGGTCAAAGAAATTTAGAGTGAGAGAGAGGTCATAATATTTAAAGTGCTGTGCAAGCTAAAACTTCTGAATAAAAAACCAAGGGACTCAGGACATTACTGTTTTATGGTCAAAAATAGAAAGTTACATTGATACTGATAGTTGCAAAGGAAATGCCAAATATTCATATTTTCAGAGGCAGAAAGTGCTCCTAGTAATTGGGACAAAACAGTGCAATGATCATGGCACTGTGTGTGGGAGAGAGGTGTGCAGGGAAGTAGCTGAAGCACCGCATGACACCAAAGAATAATTGGAAGTGGAGCAAGCCCAATCCTGCTGTACAAATCTCACCAAGGAATCCCCATAACACTCCATTTCCATTTGTAAAGATTTAGAAAGATTTAGATGTGGAGATGCCTGTTAAGGACAAGACAGAAAGTTTCTACTTTATTGATGCTTTAATTTTATTTTATGTTTGTCAATCACATGACAATTATACTGACAATTTTTTTGTGGCCTAAGAAATACTTTACCATATATGAACATTCAGGTTTGCTCAAAACACATATTTATTTTATGTTTTATTTTAAAATTGATATGTATGTGGCTCTCCTATGAATAAACTTCCTTTGGTATTTTATAGGAGTCAATTGACTGTGATTCTAACTTTGACATTAGTTGTCTTTCACTCTCTCTTCTTGCTCTGACTGCCATCTGGCCAGACTTCGCTAAATCTCAGCCAATCCACCTGTCTTGGCCAACTTGAAAACCCAAAAAGATCTGTCAGTTTAGCACGAGTCAAACCTTCCTGGCTGTGCATGGTAGGTCTTCCCCACTGGATCTCCATAAAGAACAAAGTTTAGGAATTTCTTAATGTGGTCAAATGAGACCACATAAGCATTTTTCTGTCTCCTCAAAAGTGTTGCCCAAGCATAGGAGACAGTATATTAAGGAACTGTAAAATGAGATGGGCCCTTGGGGAATTCTGTGGATACTGTTAGAGAAAATGTTTCTCCTTTCCAAAGTCAAGAGGATAATTCTGAATAATGAATGCCCAAAAGAAGGGGAGAATTTTGTTCTCCAGTGGTTATCTGCTTAGCCAGTGACATCTCCATTGTGCTCATATACAACACAAGCAGAAGAATTGGAAAGAAATGGCAGAGCTGAGAAAAAGGTTGCTGAGTGGAGCTGCCTGACCTTCACTATTTGGCAATGTCTGTTGAGCAGACAGAGGGAGTTACCAGTAAGAGGATTTGGATATATTGATGCTGGTAGGAGATGAGTGGTACTGGATGAATTAAGCCAGAACCTATCTTTGACATTAGAAAACTCTGCTATTGAACACCCTTTTAGAAGGGATTCTTAATAATCAGTGGGTGTGCCCCTCAAGAAAGCCAGAATTGGGCCTCCCTGGTGGCGCAGCGGTTGAGCGCTGCACTGTGGAGCTGTCGGCAGCTCGGGTTCGACGCCCAGCAGGGGAGAATCCCACATGGTGCGGCAGACCTCGCCTGCCTCGCCCGCTGCTCCCCTCAGCAGTGTATTTCTGATCTGCCTGTTCTGCTCCCCACTCTGTCTCTGGTGAACCCTCTCGCCGCCCCCGCACCTCTGGCCTGTACCTCAGCTTGTATGTATAAATAAATAAATCTTAAAAAAAAAAAAAGCCAGAATTTAGGTAATTGCTACATAGAATGCAAGAACTGCCCATTTCAGTTCTCCAGAGAAACAACAGTAATCGACCTGATGGGAGTGCCAACTTGCCCAGGTAAGTCAAGGGACCCTGTCAGTTGCCCTCTCCATCTCTCCTTCCAATCGGAGTAACTAGCTAGAAAAGGAAAGGAATATAAATAGCTATCTCATTTCTTTCTTCTCCCTGCTCTTCTTTCAAAACACTGAACTCACAAAGGATTTTGCCTAGGTTAGATAAAAGTGAGAAGAGACGTTTAGGTATAGTTTAATGAAATTTAAAAAAAATAATGCTGCAGCTTATTAAATCCTAGAATGAAACTAATCTAATTACTCAGAAATGACTATAAATGCACTGAAAACTCCAAGGGATTAAGGAACCCAATACATAGTAGCATTTGCAAAAATAAAATTGTTACATGTTTATATCCTCAAAAGTTGATATTGCTTAATAAGCTGTCTACACTAGTTAAATGGCTTTGGAAATTCACTTACACTTTGAATTTCAAGGTTGAAAGCATGATTTTAAATAAGACAGTTAAAGTTGTAAGCAATGGAAATCCATGAAAGATAGCAAAGAGCTGACAGGGTGGAAATTTCTTACTTTCTGTCTTCAGTCAGGGGAGAAGGAAAAGGGCTCCACTGCATGGATTTGAAGGTCACTGTTGTATGGTGAAAATCCTTTGCTAAACTTAGGACAGAAGGAGAACACAGATTGAAGACCTATCTCAGGCACTAGGAAGTAGGAAATGACATTAAAAGGGCAGAACTGGATTAGACAGGTTACAAACAGGGAAGAGAGGGATATGACAAGCCTGAAGTCAAATGCCAAAGCAGAACACGTTTTTAAAGTTAAGCAAATCATAGACACAAGACTTTACCACTTTATAAAACAATTGCATTGAAATATTATTGACATGTTTTCATTTCACTTCACAAATGTCAGTGAGTACCAAAACTGCTAATTAATGGGACTACAAAAGTGAATATGATACATTCAAACCCTACCCTCATATTGTTTATAAACTAGAGACACAGAAAGACTCAGATGTTCCCTCTCTCCCACTTGCTGCCAATGAAAATAATGTCTAAACTTTCATATTATAAAGCATTTCTGATTCCTTCAGTGCCATTTATTTTTAAATAATTTCTTTGCTAATTGAGTTATTAATCTTTTATAGCTACAGCTAAATTCTGCCAAACTCCTTTAAATTGGGACAATGTTTTTATAGGTAGGCAATCTAGACAGAATCAATAATCAGGCTCACTTAAAACTCTATAGCTTTATGAGATTTGCCTGATTTTGCATTCTGGATTCCAGAATAGTGACTGCCACAATCAGGCAGAATTGACAGAAAAAGCTTTCTAAATAAAAGCATTCTATAGGCATTCCTTAACTTGAAAATTGTTCAAGATGAACTACAATTCAATAGAGTCCAAACTCTGTAGGTATGAAATACCTATAACCATTTCCTTTTGAATACACACTTCAGTGAAGTTCTGATTTTTTCCCCATAAGTGAAATTATGAGAATTCCTAGTGTGGATGAGGTCTTAGGGTTGCATTTCCCAAAAGCATTGGTTGGGCTATTTTTTGTCTCTGAAATGCCAAGTTCTATTATTTCTCTTCTGATAACCACATTGTTCTGTGATGTCATGTAAGATCCTTATTACTACTTGCAGACTACTTTTGGTTTTTACTTTGCATTTCTTTTTTTGCTCAAAACAATATTCTTCAAATTGAGAAAATTTGTTTTGTATTCCAAACAATAAACTTAATTGTTTGCTTTACTTATGAGTAGGAATGACTGTAGGTAGTGTCTCCTCTCTAGTTTAGTTAAGCATATTATCTGGAATCTATTTACTACATAATTCCTTTCTGCGCTATAATGCATCCTCCCATGAAGGGCTCTGACAGAGTTATTCACCACTTATTAGATTCCTCAATGAATATGTGCATTACCATTAAACCACCTCTTTATGCACTTAGTAAATTGTAGTGCATTCTGCTGTATGCCATTCAGATCCTCCCTTCAGGATGGAGACACTCACCGATCTAGTAATTATGGGTATTGGTTAAAGATGACTCATATTTGTTTTACTTTGGAAATTACCCTCAAACCAAAGATGTTGCCTCTCACAAGTTTAAACCTATTTTGGGGGTAAGTTCAAATTCAATGGCTGGTACATGGGAGTCCCCGAAGACGTGGCTCTATTGTTTTACCTTGAGATGGTTCTGAGGAACAAGCTCATTCCTTAGATGTCTTTGGGTTGACAGAAGCCTCCATTGCACAGTTCAATGTCTCCCTCTGTCTAGCCCTGCTCCTTTACTTCCTTACAGATGTTCCAATATGTCTTCCCTAATTTTATACCCACATGCAAATTGCTATCTAAATACTATTTCTGAGGACCCTGACCAAAGTCAGTGGCTACCAAGAGTGTTCCTAAAGAGCAAACTTTAAAGTGAGAGATCAGAACTGCAACACTTCTGGCTGACTGGCATTATCAATCTGATTACTGCTAGTAGTGGGAAATAAGGTATATTAGAGTGATCACTTATGAGCTTTTACCAGTAGTTAACAAGGGGAAAGAAATGCTCTGGTAGAATAATATCTCAGGTATTTAAAAAATAACTCTATGTATGGACTTAATAATCACTCTAATGTATAGACTTAGATAACTCATGTTTAGTAGTAACAATGCACTACAAAATGGCAAAAGGTAAATACTATTGATTATTATTTTAAGGCAATGTATGAAAGTTAAAATACCTTCTTATTGAGGGTTCTACTCTCAAGCATAGTTGATTTGTTGGGGTACCTCTACACTTCTAAATCAATTTGAGACATTCTTCACCTTTTTCTGTTATTTAGCATCATAAAATTCATAGTAACATAAAGAAAATAAAACTATTTATGTATTTCCAAAGAGACACTACATATGCAAATCAATTAATGTGATTCACCACATAAACAAAAGGAAAGACAAAAATCAAATGACCATATCAATAGATGCTGAAAAAGCATTTGAAAAGATGTAGCACCCACATATGATAAAAACTCTCAATGAGGGGCCTCCCTGGTGGCGCAGCGGTTGAGCGCGCGCTGTGGAGCTGTCGGCAGCTCGCGGTGCGAGTTCGATGCCTGGCCAGAGAGAATCCCACATGGTGCGGCAGACCTCTCCTGCCTCACCCACTGCTCCCCTCAGCAGTGTATTTCTGATCTGCCTGTTCTGCCACCCGCTCTGTCTCTGGTGAACCCTCTCGCCGCCCCACACCTCTGGCCTGTGCCCCAGCTTGTATGTATAAATAAATAAATCTTTAAAAAAAAACTCTCAATGAACTAGAAATAGAAAGAACATATCTCATCATAGTAAAGGTCATATATGACAACCCATAGCTAGCATCACACTCTATGGTGAAAAACTGAAATTTTTTCCCTAAGATTCAAGAGCCAGAAAATGATGTTCACTCTCACCACTACAGTTCAATGTAGTCTAGAAAGAACAATTAGTCAAGAGAAATGTACAAAGGAAATACAAATTTAAAAAATATATATTATTATTTATAGATGACATGATAATATATATAAGAAATATTAAATATTCCACCAAAAACTACTTGAAATAATCAATGAAAACAGCTTAGTAACAGGATATTAAATCAATATATAAAAACATGCTACATTCCTATATGCAAACAATGAATTGGAGGAAATAGAAATTAGAAAATAAACCCATTCACAATTACATCAAAAATGGTAAAATACCTAGGAACAAACCTAACAAAGGAGTTATAAACTTAAAACTATAAAACATTATTAAAATAAGTAAAATACACAAGTTTGGAAATAAATCATGTGTTCATGGACTGGAAGAAAAGCTACTATTAAATAGGAATCTTAGCTAAAGTCATTTACATTTTCAATGCACTCCCTATCAAAAACCCAATGGGGTTTTTCAAGGAAATAGAACAAGCATTTCTAAAATTTATGTAGAACCAAAATAGACCCTGAATAGCAAACACAATCATGGCAAGAAAGAAGAAAAATTGAGTTAATGTGCAAACTGAATTCAAACTATAGGGCAAAGCAATAGTAACCAAAACTGTATGATACTGGAATTAAAAACAGACATGTAGATCAATGGAATAGATTGCTGAGTCCAGAAATAAACTCACACATACATGAACAGTGAATTTATGATAAAGGAACCTTGACCATACATTGGAAAAAAGAAAGCCTTTTCAACAAATAATGCTGGGAAACCTGGATAGTCTCTCTCTCTCGCTCTCTCTCTCTCTCTCTCTCTCTCTCTCTCACACACACACACACACACACACACACACACACACTAATCTAGATGGCTTTTTAAAACAATACATAAAAATTAATTAAAATGTATTAAATAATTGGATATATGATATGAAATCGTACATTGAATAGAAGAAAACAGGAGATACACTCCTGGACTTTGACCTCAGAGAAGTCTTTTGGCACTTTGGACAATGGCAAGAGAAATACAAGCAAAAATAAACAAATGGAACAACATCAACTTAAAAAGCTTTTTTAACAGTGAAAAGGCAACTTCCTAACTTGGGAAGTACTCATACAACTCAACAACTATAATAACAACAAAATCATTAAAAAAAAAAAAAAAGGTCAGTAAAACTTGAGTAGACACTTCTCAATAACAAAATAAAAAGAGATAAAGAGATGGTCCAAGACACATAAAAACAGTTCAACTTTATTATGAAGGGAATACAGATCAAAATCACAATGAGATAACATTACACCTGTAAGAATGATCATATTGAAAATACTTGAATCAAGTGTTGGTGAGGTTGTGAAAAAGAGAAACTTTTGTCCACTTTTGGTGGGAGTAAAAATTTTTGCAGCCTCCAAGGAAAAATATATGGAGACTTCTTTAAAAATTAAAAATAGAAATACCATATGATCCAGCAATACCACTCCTAGGAATATATATCTGAAGATGATGAGAACACTAATTAGAGAACATATATGCACCTCTATATTTATAGCAGCATTATCACAAGAGCCAATACATGCAAACAGACTAAATGCCCATTAATGGCTGACCAAATATAGAAGTTATGGTGTATATACTGAATGGAATGCTGATTAGCTATTAAAAAAGATGAAATTTTACATTTTATGCCAACTTGAATACATCTTGAAGTGATAATGCTAAGTGAAATATGTCAGAATGTGAAAAACAGTTATTGGATTACTTCACTCATATGTGGATTAGAAATAAAGTTAACAAATTAACAAAACACAACAACAACAAAAAATGACTCAACTTCTGTGGACAAAAAAAAGACTCAAGTTTAACAGAGTGGCAGGGGGTAGGAGGAAGAGGAATAATGGGGAGAAGTCAATTTGATATTGGGACTAGTTCTATAACTATAGGTGCAGTGACACAGACATGTTGAAGTGGGAAGCCATACTCAGGAAATTTATACATTATTATAAACCAATGATAAATTAATACACTTTTATTTAAAACACGAAATAGCAAGTTATATAAGGGAGAGTTTCTTCATATAGAATCATTTCCCTATAACACAGAAATTAACACTTTGACAAGGACCCAGGGCGATGCTATTGTTTGCTTTTTTTTTTAAGTTGGAGATGATTGCCCTAATAAATACAAAAGAAATATAGAAATATAATGGAACACAGGAAAAACAGGTAAAGATCTCACAAACAAAGCAATAAAGTGCATTCAGTATAGAGATCATGTGATACCCTATGGGAACTCTGAGACAGTTCATTTAGCAAGTAGTAAGAGTTGTGTTAATGGAGGGGTCACCTCACTGATGTGGCGGCTATTCTCTGTAGGGTAGGAATGATTCTAAAATATGATGCTATCTGAACAAAATGAAGGTGACGGAATGCCAAATTAATAGAGGTCAGGCAGTAGGGCTTAATTTTCAAGAGGAATATGAGTGGGATTGTTGAAATATGTGTCAAAGTCAAAGTGGAAGCCAGGGACTAGAACAGTCATAGCTATAGTGATTGTTAATAGAGTACAGTTATCCTGAGAATGAGCTATATGGGCAGCTAACAATGACATTGTTTGATTTATAAAGCAAAACAAAACAAAACAGAATTCATGGTGATTAAGAGGTCAAGAGGCATTCTCTTAATAAAAGTCATAATATTTTGCCTAATTTCCATACTCAAGTGATTTTTAAAGACCAAGAATCCACAGATTGAAGGAGGGGCTGGGTCTCCAACTCTGTGTAATGTCACAGGAAATACATGAACTAATTATTACCACAGTTCTTCCCCAGAAAAATGTATGCAGAGTAACCACACCCAAGGGGTTCATAGTGGTGAGATAACACTGGTCAACAAATTTTCACAAAAGTCATGTTACTGAAATAAAGTTAGTCATTTCCTAACAATTTGCATGTGCTCAATACAAATATGACAGACAAATTCTAATTTTGGCTTTAGTTATTTTTGTAATCTGCAATAAACTGATGTTTACAGCACAAAATGCATGCAAACAGTAATAGGCCTATGGTTAATACCTTTAAAAAATCAAGTCATAGAATACTTCTTAGATTTCTTTGCTTGTCTCTTGTACAGCTGTTCAGGAATAGAATAGATGGAAGACGATTTCCATTGTGCAAAAGTACAGCCTTAAGACTCAGTTTTGAAGAGTCTAGAATTAGTCTCCATTCTTATGGGTCATGAGTGATTTCTAAGGCATTCCTTAGGCCCTCAATATCGGAATAGAATACAGAGTACTTTCCTTTCTGAAGAAAGACTCCAACTGCTGGTGGTGCTTTCTATATAAAGTAATTGTGACATCTTCTTCTAGAAGATTCCATTGTTGGAGTCTTGATCCTAGCAATTCTGCCTTGTTCTTGGATAAGTCCAAATCATGAACCAGGTCATTTAGTTCTTCCAGTGTTAGTCGGTGTGGGGTTGATGATGCACCACAGTGAAAATCTGGATCACTGCATGCTGATGGAACAGGAGAAGAACAGGTGGGCTCACCCTTGTCCTCATCAGATGAATCAAGAGAATATTCGGCTAGAGGTTCTGGAATAGGAAGTCCCTCACCATGTGGAACTGGTCTTAATGCAGATGGAATGTTTGGGTAGACTATTCTTGACTTCTGCTTCATTACTACACCAGAAAGAGGAGGAACTAAGCAGAAGTAACAGTCCTTTCTGTGTTTGCTTGGCTCTCTCCACCCCATGGGGACTGCAAATAGCATTGATGGTCTTTTGCCATTTAACCACTGTGAAAGCTGTGTTGCACATGTAGCACAGCATATCTGTGGGGCCCAAGACTTGTCTTGGTCACCAACCTTGCATTGAAGTGAAAATGAGAAGCCTTCTTCACTTGAGAAGTGATACTTTTCTTCTGGTTGGCAAATGTCACTTCCCCACAAATAGAGAAGAAATTGTCCATGCTATTAACTCACTTTCAAGGCATTACTGTTCTGTATTGTGCCTAAATGGTTAAAATAATAACAGTTCTACGGAACAGTAGCTTAAAGTCTGAAATATTTTCAATGCTCAACCTTTCCAACAGGGCTTTATAGAGTGTACTGCTGATGTCAGTTTACTTCAGCAGCCGCTTGGCAGTAGTATTGCATTGCATCAGAAAATGATGCACTCAACTCTGAATGATGTGTGCATAATGGTGTTATGCAATGCACTTTAATTATATCATTCTAGGCTGATTTAGGATGTCGTTGAAGTCCTACTGGATAAATTTACATGGTGAAATATATAAAATGAATTATATGAAATATCTTCAAAACAAGAGCTAATAAAATTTTTTTCAGGGTTATATTAATATTCAGCACACCAGGATACTGTAGATTAGGGCCTTTTTAAGTCTGTAGCAATCTCACTGTTGACCAGTGTAATTAATAGAATTCTGACCCTGTGTCATTTCATTATGGTTCCACTTATTCTACACACACACACCAATTAGCAATTGCCCAAGTCTCCAAATGTGTAATTAAATGGACATCTTACTAGTTGATAAAATGTTATGTTTTGGTTACTATTGCATGTAACAAATTATCCAAGAATTTAATGGCATAAAATATTTCTTGTTTCATGTTTTCTAGGTCAGGAATTTGGGAAGATATTTGTTACGCAGCTTGCACTTAAGACTTCCATGTTGGTGCAGTCAGATGTTGGATGAGACTGTATTCATATGAAGATGAGCTGGATTAGACTTCCAAGATAACTCATTCAGCTGGATAGAAGCTGATGCTGGCTGTTGGCACAAAGTTCCTCTGAGACTGTCATCTACACTGGTGCATGCTGACTCTCTAACATGGTATTTTCAGGAATTTAGACTATCTACCTGGTGGTTGGTTTCTCCTTGAACAAACATGTCAGAGGAGCAGGAAAGGCAATGCCAGACCTTTCCTGACCTAGCCCTGAATGGCATAATGCCTCACTTCCACTGTGTTCTTTTGTTCAAATCAGTTACAAGCCACCAAGATATAAGGAGAGAGAATGTGAGGACTGTGAATGAATTTTGAAGCCATGTACGAAAATTGTCTTACCCTCCCATTAATTTCTGTAAGACGAATGTTATAGTGGGAAGAAAAAAGGGAATTTCCTGTTGTCCCTTCAACAACTTGGTAAAGGAATACACAAAACCAAGACTTAACTCCTGGAGGGAATGGCAGAGATCAGTATCACCCTTGGAGTCCTAAAGAATGTAGGGCCAATAGTCTCTCTCATGTTTCCATTTAATTTTCTAGTGTAGACTTTATAAAATCCAGATGGATCTTAATGTTTGACAGTGGATTACCAAAATTTCAACCAAGGAGTAGCCCTAATTGCTGCTATTGTGGTAGGAATTGTTAGAGACATTAACATAAGTTTAGGTATATGATATAGTTTCATTATCTGAAGAATACATTATTTTTCAGCCCTATCAGGATGACAAATCAGACGCAGTGGCTTTTACATGGTAAGAATAAGCACATATATTTACAATCTTGTTCTCGGCCATGTTAACTCTCCTTCTTTCTGTGGCATTACAGTCCAAATGGACTGGGATTCTGTGGATATTCTATAGGATATAACTATATATTTGGCATTATGTTAATTGGACATGATGAATGATAAGTTTCATGTTGTCTACTTAGGTAAAAGTCTTATAATTCAGAAGGTGGGAGACTTAAAAATCTCTGAAGGCCTCCCTGGCGGTGCAGCAGGTTAAGTGAAGCACTATGAAGCTATCCAAGGCATGACAGCACGAATTTGATGCCTCACCAGAGAGAGTCCCACATGGCGCAGTGGATCTCTTCTGCCTCACCCACTGCTCCCCTCAGCATTGAATTTCAGTTGATCTGCCTGTTCTGCTCCCCATTCTGTCTATGGTGAATCCTTTCACCACCCCACACCTCTGGCCGACACCCCAGCTTGCATGCATAAATAAATAAATCTTTAAAAAAATAAAATCAAATCTCTGAAAATTTAGGGGTTACCAATATTAGTGAGTCACTTATGGGTCCAGTTGACTGAAATATGACAAAATATATCCATCTGAAATAAAGGACAAATTATTGCAAATAATACTCCCCATCTCTCATGAGGTATCATGGCCATTATTTTACTTCTTGAGGTTATGGAGATAGCATGCACTTGGGGATATTGCTTTAATTTAACTGGTGATAGGAAGCCAGCCTTGGGCAAAGAGTTGTGTAAGAAAGGATTTTGTAGCAGCAGGTCCAAATTATAATATAAACTACAGTGCAAGTGGACTTACGACTCAGGCAATATAATTTAGCACACTTAAACTATGGCCCTCAGGCCAAATCTTGCCAGTGCACATACATTAACATATTGTCTTTGTTTTCATGCTATATTGACAGGGTTGCAGTATAGGCAGCCCTTGCTTTGTGTGATTCTGCTGTGTGCAATTTCCTCTTATCACAATTTAGTTAGATAACACCAATCTCTCACAACATGGTTCAAGAATCAGTTACCATGGTATATTAGCTGTAATTGCATAAAGTACAAACATTGCTGCTAGCTCTTCAGTTTCCAAATTACTATGCAAATAACAGAGGCATATCATAATTAGTGACCATCAGCAAGTGATCACTGAACATCCACTATGCAATTTAAAAAAAACCATGAAATTATGCTGTTGCATTGCTTTCTTGTTTCCTAGATATAAACTATATCATATACAAAAAGTGCATAATGAAAAGAAAGAGTTGGTCAAAGAAGAGGAAGATGCGTCAAAGAAATAGAATGTAATAATGTTGGTAGTGAAATTTGAGCATAACATAAGAGAGCTAGAGAAGCAAGAGCTGACTATGAGTTGACCTCACTGCTCTTAGAGGCATTATATACAAAACCAGAGAGATTTGATGGAGAACTTATCATGTAATAAGTGGTCATGATGAAAAAAATGATGATTTTCAGAGAAAATGACACTGTCAAAATCTTTACAATAAAGGAACTCTTGGAAATATTTCCTAACATTAAAGCAAAGACTAAAATATTGAAAATCAATGCAAAGAGGCATGACAATGCACCGAAGCACAGAAATTTTTCCATTTTATATATTTAGTTCTAAAACAACAAGAAATGATTATTCAAACTACTTCTAAGTATTTTTAAAATCAATCTATTTTATTTTGAGAT